>CALNDX020000011.1:0-46276 GCA_939531255.2 Thera britannica | reverse complement strand
ACCCACTGTTGAGCATTGTTTCCATTGTCGAAATGGCTAAATGCAGTTTTTTTGAATCTTGGGTCTAGAAATGCGGCTTTTGCGATCACTTTATTGGTTTCTAGAGGACCGAGTCTTCGGGATACTAAATCACATAGATTGGTTTGGAGCTGCACACCAATTCTTGTACATGGGGCATACGATCGAATAGTTAGTCGTAAGCCTCTTACGAGCGGAACTATAGACGACATAGTCACATAGTTTTCTCCTGATAGCTCTTCGGTGAGTTCCATAAAAGGCTTGAGAATTGGCAGTGTGTCTTTTAGAGCTGCCCACTCATTGCCAGATAGATTTTCTGGCGCTCGGTCTAAACCAGCCAGAGCTAAAGTTATAGGCTCTTTAATTGCTAGCAGGCGTTCAAACATTATATAGGTGGAGTTCCATCTAGTTGGAACATCTTGTTTGAGAACAAGCTCTGGAAGGTTGAGTTGCTCTTGTTTCTCTTTTAATTTATATGCTGCTGTAGAGCTTTGCTTAAAGTGTGTTACTAATCCTCTACACTTTGTTACTAGATTCGAAATATAATCAGGCTCTAAGGCATTGCTGACTATAAGATTGATGGTGTGTGCAACACATGGGTGGTGGTATTTTCGCAAATCTTCTACTACGGCTTTTTTCATGTTTGCAGCGTTGTCTGTAACGACGGTGACAATTTTGTCGTATATGTTCCATTTGTCACATATTTCTTTAATTACGGCAGCTGTGTTGCTTCCCGTATGACTAACTATTACCTCTTGTGTCGCTAAAGTTGTAGCATGTAATTTGTCTCTAAAAATATAGTGGGCTGTCAAGCTAAGGAATGTCTTGTTGTTAATTGCTTTCCAGTAGTCTGATGTCAGGGAGACATGTTTTGTTTCTTGTAGTTGAGCAACAAGTTTTTCTTTTTCAGACTCGTAAAATTCCGGAAGAAGTTTTTCGGAAAGAACCTTCCTTGATGGTAACGAGTAGCTAGGGTTTAATTTGTGGACTACATTTCTAAAACCAATGTCTTCTACTACAGAAAGTGGCTGGAAATCCTGATAAATCATCCCTAAAACAGCACCATCCAGCTCACAAATCTTTTCAGGTTCCAGTTCTGTCACCCGATCAGAAGCGCATAATCTTAATTGCCTTTTGCGTTTCTGTGTCAAGGCCGGAATAGTTTCTTGCAAATTACTAGAGTCGCATGCAGTCACATTGACTGGCCTAGTCACTATTTCTGCTGCCGCAGCTGGCGCAGGGCCCACTGTCGGTTGGGGATTTCTGTCACTTTCTTGGTCAAGTTGGATCGGGTGTAATCGCTTTAAATGCTCTTTTAGATTTGATGTGTTTTTGTGATATGTATAACTTTTTTTACAAAGTTTGCATTCAGCGCTTTTTTTGTTGGACGATAATTTAAAAAATGACCAGACAATTGATCTTTGAGCGGTAAAGCGAGGCATTTTTTCTACGAGTCGAGCACCAAAACTTATTATTAATTTTCATGCACCAGCAATTTTCCCAAAGCATGCACCTTAAAATAAAATAAAAATAACATGCTTTTATCCATAAAAAAACAGTATATTTCTAAGCCCCAAAAATATTCAAAATGTTAGTTACCTTCTTTTACTCCATTACGCCAATTTGATTCATGTTCATAGGTTCAATCACTCGTTCGTTACTAGTGCCATTAACCACCGCTGGCACCAGCTTGGCGCTACGATAGCTTTTTTTTTACGCGCGAAATACAAGAAACACTTATTTTGAGTTTTTATCTTCAACTCTACTTCTAATTCGATATATTATTACTAAAATTTAAGGCTATGTGTCGAAATCACTTTTATTTTCATACAAAATGACAAGAGGTTGACCAAAACTAAATTTTAAAAGTAATTACACGTAAGTATCCTTTATGTGTGGAACAGGGACAGGGAACGGGACGGAATAGAATGAAATGAAACTTTAAACCGGAACCGGAAATGCTAATAATAATCCGGATCATTGATTAGATAGGGACGGGAAGCATTTTAATAAAACCTCAGTAATCTTGGATCAAAACGAGTATTATTGAACCCATCAAGTTACCCACCAAAGGATTAACAATGATATACTTAGGCAAAAATAATTTTTTTTTTTGCCTAAGAATTAGTAAGTTGAAGTGGCAATGGGCAGGTCATATAGCTCGAAAAACAAAAACCGTTGGGGAATAAAAGTTCTCGAAAAGCGGCCACGAACCGGATAATGAAACATAGGACGCCCACTCACTTGATAGACCGATGACATTATTAAGATTGCGGGAAGTCAGTGGATGTAAAAAGCTCAGAATCGTTGTTCATCGAAATATAAAGGGAAGGCTTATGTCCAGCAGTGGACTTCTTCAGGCTTATGATGATGATGATGATGATGACCTACTTATAATTCCTTCCATGGCACATGAACAATCCGTTCCAATTTTAGTCGTTGCCTATATATTTATTATTATTATGTAATTAAAAACAAAACAAGGATTATTATCAAAATAACTTTTTGCCATGAAAGTCACATGTCACATCCCTAGCCCTTGAACGGTATTTTAAGCGAAAGAACATGGCGTGAGCAAAAATTAATCAATCAAACTAAGCCCCGCCCCATTCGTCTCTCGAAAGATCTCTCGAATCATTCGAAAGCGGAAGTCATTCATGGACTAATTTCATATTCGAACAAAAAAATTAGTAACGAAAGACCTTTCGAACGCAGTTTTCATTCGAAAATGCGCATCGCTAAGCCATGCTTCAATTTTATCATTTTATAATTGCTCTTTCCAGAACTTCTGAATCTCTGGGTCCATCTTCTGCGCTAGAATATGTTTAACGATGAGATCCTAAGAGTCTGTTGTTATCACTAAATTATGACAAAAGTTGTTGTGTCTGGGTGTACCTTCAACTGAACAGCTGACTGGGAAGTCAGCTTCTTTTGGTTAAATAATATATTCATGCCGTTTTTGTTTCTTAGGAAAACAAACAGTAGGTACTTATATTCTAATAAAACAACTATTGACCATTAAACAGTTTTTGCATAGTGAGACTTTAGATTTTATGTAACGAGAGATTAAGGTAGACAAACTATAAAATGAAATATAGAATGTTGAAACAGAAAAACAAGAAGTATTGGGAAGTTTCCCAGAACCGTGTTTGAACAAAATGTTTTTGATTCTTGGTAGTTTTAAGGTAAAGAGATATAGTTCGGGGTCGTCAACCAAGCCGTTGAACGCAATTACTGCTCGACTAAAGAAAGTCTTTTGCCTATACTTTATTGAACAAAAGGGTATTTCTAGGTGAGTCTGAAGTCTAACTGATCAAACCAAAATAATGCTGTCGTTGTAGTCGATACAATAAAACCATGCTTGAATTTGACCCATGAACGCACACTTTTATATCAAATCAAACATATTTATTTGGAAACAAGGTAAAAAGTTACACAAAATAAGTGTAAACGATACTGACTGCCTAAGTATAAAAATGTGTCGATACTGATACCGACTGAAGATAAATTAGAGTTACATAGCAAATGTGCTACTACGAATAACTTGTAGAACAAACGTGTTCTGTAGGAGCAAACGTGCTCTGTGGTTATCATTAGCGAAAGATAGAATAACTTGCAGAACAAACGTGTTCTGTAGGAGCAAACGTGCTCTGTGGTTATCATTAGCAAAAGATAGAATAACTTGCAGAACAAACGTGTTCTGTATGAGCAAACGTGCTCTGTAGTTATCATAAGCGTAAAATTCAATAACTTGCAGAACAAACGTGTTCTATAGATGTAATGGTAACTTGCAGAGCAAACGTGCTCTGTAGGTATAATTAGCGTAAGATTGAATTACTTGCAGAACGAACGTGTTCTATAGATATATGGTAATAACTTGCAGAGTAAACGTGTTCTGTAAGTATAAATGGTAACTTGTAAAGCAAATTATGCTCTGTAGGTATCACTAATGTAAGACTGAATAACATGTGGAATAAACATGTCCTGTTGCTATCATTAGCGTAAGCTTGCATGGCTTGCGGAACAAACGTGTTCTGTAGGCGTCCTTAGCAAAAATTAATGAAGTAATAATGGTGAAAAGTGAAAATCTCTATACGCACCATTACCATTGCAGACATAATATAATCACACATAATCATAACTAGAAGAAATGCTATATGCTTCATAACTGTGATGGTAGATATAATTACATAATTTACTCTTATTATAAAATCTGTATATTATGCTCTCATCGAGTCAAAATTAAGATATAGCATTAAGTTCTGGGGAGGCAGTTACATTTATAATATAAATAAGGCTTTTATAATGCAAAAACGAGCTATATGCACCATGGTAAGAATACCACAATGGGAATCGTATATAGAGCACTTTGTTAAATTAAATATATTGACAGTCCCCAGCCTTTACATTTTGGTGACTTAAGTAGACATCGTCAAGCATCCGTACCGCTATGAAACGGCGGAACAAATTACTATTCGGCGCACCAAAAGAAGGAAAAATATTGAAATGCCTTTCTGTCCAAAGCTCAATATTGCAAAGCATTGCTGTAGATATCAGGCCATTCAATTATACAATTCTTTACCTATTGACATTAAAATAATAGACAGTCTACATTTATTTAAAACGAAACTAAAACAGCTTTTGTTAAAAGGGTCTTTTATTCTATTGATGATTTTATAAATATGTAGTGACATTGCTAGTATTATTTGATTATTATTTAATTGATGTTGACTTATATTATTTTTGCTTATTATGTACTATTTTTCAGATACAAATGTATAATTGTCAATGAAATGATATCTGTGAGGACACATTTTATAACGGATGGCCGAACTGTTAGCGATTATGTATTGAAATACGAATAATCAACGCTTACGCGTTATTAAGTGCTATTATGATTATCCATAAACCACGTGGACTTTACTTTGTAAACACGTGATTTATGGAAATGGTTTGATGCAGGTACTTGTAATAACTATTATAAATTAATATTATAATTACAAGAATGTTATCATTAATTTTAAGTGAACACTTTTATTTGTAAAATATGGAAACGGTTGCTTTTGGCTGGCAGCCGCCATTTTGTTGTTTACGACTGTTCGTTGGTATAAAGGTAGATGGCGGCTGTTCCAGCGACAGTCTTGGTCTACCCGTCGTCCTGACAAGTTCTAGTTATGGCTCCATGATGTTACCCTGTTTTGCAAAACCTGCATATAAAAGCTAAGTACCTACCAATTGTGATTAAATTAAGTACTCAGTTGTATCAGAGCTTATTAATGGTTAATAAATATGATTATTGTTTAATAAAGTATGTTTCACTAACACAACCTAGCTTAGTTTGGGGCTAAATAGCGCTGTGTAACATGTCCCTTAATATTTATTTATGATGTAAACATAAAAGCCGTCTTTGGGCACCGAGATTTAATTAATATAATTAATTAAAATAAGAGTATTAGTTCCGGTCCTCGCGGGCTTAGTGTATTTACCTGACCTTTATTCCGCCTACTTTCATTTCCTTCCTTCTATATCCTCAGGTAACTTATTTGTTGAAATTGTTTTTCTATTTTTCGAGTTTATTAAAATGCATTATCTAAAATAAATATGTTGTAGTAACTATGCTGTAAACTTAGTTTACGTTTTAGTTTAAAGCATGATATATTTTGATGCTAAATTGCACTAATAATACAAATACAACACTTAGTTTTATCATATGAAAAAACTATTATAATAAGTGTTGTATTATTTAACAAAAAAAAAACGGTAAGAAAGAAATCTTCTACGAGATTTCGTAGCAGCGTAGCACGTCGTAGGCACTTTGTAGAGCTTTACTTTAATAATTAAGTACCTACTTTAATAAACCTGTGCAACTTTGTGGAATGAAACAAAGCAATTTTCCCTATACAATACGTGTTACGTGTATGTCCAAAACATATAAATACGTTACTATGACATGACAGACTTATTGACGCTCAGCAGGGGACTACGATCAAATCCAGGGGATTTTGTTCAAATAACTCATCTTCTTAGATCATATGCAGTGGCAGCGCGTCTGTAGTATTGCTTTGGCGTTAGCGTTTATTTTTAACCGACTTCCAATCAAAAAGGAGGAGGTTCTCAATTCGATTGTTTTTTTTTTTAAATGTTTGTTACCGCATAACTTCGTCATTAGTGAGCTGATTTGAAAAAATATTTTTTTATCTGAATGGTATTGCTTCCAAATTGGTTCCATTTTAATTTTATTAAAATCGGTGTTGCCGTCTTTTTTTTTTATGTTTGTAACTGCATGCCTCCGTCATTTATGAACCGATTTAAAAAAATATATATATATTTTTGGAAGTTTATTTTTACGTCCAAATCGCCCCAAACAAATTTCATTAAAATCGGTTTAGCTGTTTGGCAATGAAGTCGGTTTCTCTAGTTTTTTAAATTTATAATTATTGATCGAAGGTGTTGTTTTTAAAACAGCTTTTAGGTGCAAAGAAGGCCAAGTAAGTGAAATATTAAAATATTATAAAAGCCAAACAACGTCGTGAGCACTTCACTATACTGTGTGTTTGCTCGAGTTATTTTCTAAGTTAGTTGTTAGTAACTTGCGAAAAAGTTAGTTATTATTGGACTTTATTGATGTTATTTTATTAAGTGTGAGTTTGATGAATTTGCTGCCAAATGTATGAACATACCTATATATAGGTCATCATCATCATCCTGAAGAAATTGACAGCTTGATAACATCACAATCAAACTCCAGTACATTTATAGTAGGAATAGTCTTTCGTCCGGTAGCACTGAGAATCAGACGGTTAGCAGCAATGAGCGCAATAAAAAAAAAGCAGAATAATGAAAGTCCATCCACCAAACTCCAGCACACTAAATTGGCAAGTTTTATAATCCGCACTTGATATGCGGGCTGGTTTTTCCGCAAGTAGGCCGCTGGCGGGCCATTTTTGCGTGACCCTTGACACGTGTTGCTCGGACTTTTTAAGGTTCTACGACACGCCGGTTTCCTCACGATGTTTTCCTTCACCGTTTTGAGAGTACTAGCATAGTGCACATAATCGACAGAAAAACAAATTGGTACACGACTGGATTTGAACCCACGACCTTCGGATCGGAAGGCGGGGCCGCTACCACTACCATCATTGCTCTCTCTCCAGCACACTATCTTGTTGGCATAATTGTTCTCTCAATTTCTACTAAATCAAGCCATACGAGCTGATAAATACTAGTCTTACGTTCGACAAATCATGTGTAAGATTAGTTTGTCCTTGAAAGGGGTGAGTTTGCACTAGTGACGGTCAATTTAGCAATTTTCCGCTTAACAATGTGTTTTCATTACCTACTTTGTCTGGTGAGGAGTTGTATAACTCGTATTTATAAACGTCGGTAACTAGTAGGATGAATATAACGTTCATGGTTTGTGATAGAAGTGCGTGGACTAGCTGCTGTTACAAAAATTTAAATAGAACTGTATAGCGATGATATCAAATCTGTCACCCAATCCAGGTTATGTTTTATTTTAAATGAATTACTTACTTCTACTTCTGCATTCTTGGCTTTCAACACCACAGGAAGTTTACACATAGTTGTATAATATAATTAATAGTTAGTAAGTCATTCCTTTTGTGTGAGTTAAATTAAGTTTTTTTTATTATTTATTTTATTAAGTACTTCTGCATTTAATTTAGTATTTATTTTATTACTTCTGCACTTAAGGCACTGCATTGCTATAAGTTTATATTTCTTTGGAAATGTCAGGTGCCTAGGTAGCTTACCTAGGCTACCTAGGCAATCTGCGATAGCGATTGCGATTACGTTCCTACACTGCCGCGAACTTTGTCAGTGTGATATTTGACAACATCAGGGGCCTAATTCTCGGGCCGATCTCGATCATTTTGCAATTTTATCTTATTGCTTCTTTTCGAAGAGAGAATGGCAGATTGCCTTGAGTAATTCATAACGACCTCATTGTAGAAGCCTCAACAGCTACGATATACGGAAAACGTAGAAAAAGTGCGGGTTTGTGAAAAGAAGCAATAAAATAAAATTGCAAAATGATCGAGATCGGCCTGAGAATTAGGCCCCTGATCGCCATCGCAGACGATCTAGATATGAAAAGTATTCAAATAATTCAGGCATTAACAAACCTATGACCTAAACTTGGTCCATCAGGAAGTTATGTGAAAAAATATTAGACTTAAAATTCCACTCCAATAAATTGCAAAAATGTTTTGTTATTCCACAACGTTTGAGTCTATAAGCCCCTGCGTTTCAGTGTCTACCAAATTGGAACGATCATTCGATATTCAAACAATAGTTTTCTATGTGGATGATTTGGGTTCATTCTGATAGATGTCGATATTAGATTACGAATAGGTATTCAATTTGATATGAACCCTTTCTCTATATTATTAGTGGACCATAGAGCTACTCAATCGACGGCAAAAACCAAAATAGTAGGTGTACTTTTTAATGTGATATTGTGTATGAGCATTCACCAAATGATCAAAAAAGTTTTCCTACGAAAAAGTTTGTGTTACTGGTTTTCATACGTATGCCAACTTTTGATGAATAAACTTTTTTGTAATTCTTGTTTTTTTATTGCATTATGCATACAAAATTGTTGCACGAGATTTTTTACAAAGTAATTTTATATCTTTATTAATGTTGATATGTGCAGCAACAGAATTAATACCATTACAAACTTTTGTGAAGGCTCCTGCATAGTTCTGCTCGGTGACGCTGTCGGCAGTCGTCCTACGACTATACCAGCATTCACTATTATGTCCATTTAAAAAGAAAAACTGTTTTAGTTCTGTGGGAGGTGTAAATTGGGAAGGCGTTAATGTACATCATGTTATTGTACACCTTGTTATTACGATGCCAGTTAAGCCACATGCAATTCAAACATAGATTTTTGCTTTTTGTTCTGGCACTAGATGTTTGTAGGTACTTGTCCATGATACTTTATAGGGCGGATCCGAATTGGATAGGTTGGATTATGTTACAACATAAAAATTAGGCACAAGGCGAGCGAGCAGAGCGAGCGTGCCGCGGCACATACGAGTACACTCAAAGAAGCTGTCCCCATTATAACAATTATCCATAGCTATATAAAAAAAAAATCTGGTTGAAATATTTATCTGCTACAGTGTACATGGAACTTAACAATCACAGTGGGAAATAAGTGGATTCGTTGTAACTGGATGTTCATTACTGGTCGTACATTAACCGGACCAGTATATTGCCTGTCGTCTTTGCACGTGTTCTAACTTTGCATGGCAAAGGCCGCTTGCAAGCTAATTTGCAAGTTCTTACTACATTAGTCACCCCTATGTACACAATTCATGATGGGTATCGATTTCATGTTATTAGTCGAAAACTCCGCCTGTTTTGCAAACAAGTTAGTGACGTAACTCGAATGTGTTATCATTTTCTTTACTTACCTACTAATTTGTTATTCATACGATACGATGAAAGATATTATTATGTACTTAATTCATTTTATTATACATTTATAAATAAATACTTAATAAATAACCTTTATGAAATAATATAATTTTAAAAAGCTTGCATTGGTTTTATAGTTTGAAGATTTCATGGCCAAACTATTAAACCAATGTTGATATAATTTCAATGGTAGGTACCAATCTGTTTTCAGATAAAAAAAGCATTTTTCAAATCGGCTAGTACCTATATCACAAAAACAACCTATTTAACTTTCCATAAATTAAAATATTAAAACATAATTATAGACAAATATTATACAAAAACTGTTTGTTCTATAGCGAGGCACCACAACTGTGTTATGCCTATAGAAGTTTAGTGTAAACCCAAAGTAGTAATAGTAGTCCTCTCGATTTTGATATTATTGAGGGTATTTTACACTCGACTGCTAGATAAATTCCGCTCGGCCGACCTCCCATTGTAAGTCGCAGATTAGCTCGATCGAACCGAAAGCCACTAACTACAGGTTACATGCAGAAGATTTGATCATATAAGATCAAATATAGATATAAGTTTCATCTGAATTGGCTGTTTTTTAACGAGAGTACCTACAAAATGAATTGAAATCTGGGTACTTTATGACGAAGCCTGGGGTCATATCAATCTAAAACTATATCAGCCATAATATTAATAAACGCGATTTAAATTTAGTCATGGTTTAAAGTTAGTCCTGTCACTTTTTGTCATTACCCAGTGATAAGAGTTGGCAATAGTTTAAGCACAGATTATCTTTTGACATATTCTTATTAATAGGGCTATATGAGTATACCATATTAATAGTAGTATAGATACTATGGTACTAAGTAGTCCCGTTAAAAAATTATTTTTCCTTTAAATGAGACATTTTCCTAAAGGCCTGCGCACATCTAGGCGATAGCGATGGCGATCAGCTGAAAATCTTTCAAATATGACAGCGATATTTGATAGCGTTTCAGCTGATCGCCATCGCCTTATGGGCATCGTAATCTGCTTCCACTTTCAATTATTTATGATAGCTATTACCCGTAAATTATTATTATTACATTAGTTACTTATGCCATTACATTATTTGCCAATCCTTCATGATATTTTGTGTAACAAAAAAAAACAGGCAATACCAGCATTCATCACACACTACAAAAAAAACCACACGCGCAACATAGAATAGAAAGTTGAACAGAGTTACGCGGGCAAGAGCTGAGTCATAAAACATCTGCAACAAATCTGCAAAGTCGATGTAGGTAGGGTTCTATAATTTGTTGAAATAGATTACTTACTAAAGAAGCCTTCAAAGTCTTCCATCTAATATTAACTTCCACTTACACATAATTCTTGTATCGCGTACCGTTTAATACTTTGAGGTATGTAGATTAACCATCGAATTTGCATGTGAAATTTTTGCCAACTCATTATATTCGAGCACCAATTTCCTTTCCTGACTCAGGATAAACCGTGGCAGGTGAATTACAAACCATGATACCAATTTATTATGAACGACCCTTGTAAGACGGAAAAAATATTCTAGGCCCTTTTTTGCACTACAAGACTACTAGATACTTGTAGACTTTTCTTACATTGCCATGTAATCTCTTGCATAACAAAATGTTATTGGGTATATTCCTGTACATGATAGGACTTCATTGAAATGATTTGGGTTGACTGTTGGAAGCGATACATAACAATGTGTTGTGACTTGTGAATGACACTATTATATTAACTTTTTGCTATTATTTTATAAGGCGAGAAATGTGTATATTATTCTTGACTACTATAGGTAGGTACAGTAAAATATACACAGCCATAGTTTTCTTGTACAACAGGGCTTATTAAAAATAAAATAAAAAACGCCTTTATTCTAAAACAACAATATTTCATTTTACAATTCTTAGTAATAATTTGTTTATAACTTTTTTATCGGAATTGGGGTTAAATAAATTATAAATTCAATTCTTAATACACATTTATTTATTTTAAATTAAAGTCATTATAAACAAAACAGTCAACAGGTAATAATCATGTCATGGTATAAAACTCGCCTCTCCGGCGGCGTAGGCCTCTGCCTATAGTTCTCCATTTCTCTCTATCTCTGCCTGTCGCATCCAGTCTGTTCCTTTTGTCTTGTGGAATATGTTATCTCATCGTGTTTTTGGGTGTCCTCTTTTACTTATTACAGGCTAGTCCCAGGCACTAGTGCGTCCATAAATAGGGGCCATAAATGAATAGTTGCCCTTGGCGCTGTCATCATCTACATTGTCATGCAACTATTATTTCGGTTGGTATAAGTAGGTACTTTATTAAAAGCGATTCAAATCTAGGACAGATGTTGTTGTGATCGTAAAACATGTATTATGTTCTTGTAAATACGCTCCAGTCTGAGTGTTCTGATTCCAATGTTACATTGCTCCATTAATCTAATTATACTCTATTTACGTACACTTTACTGCAGAACTGAGAACTCATGTTCCTATCGTAGTTTTAGTACCTACCACTAGTACTGAAATCAAAATTGTTCCAGTAATTCTTTAACTTAATTTATTCTAGTGATAGAGTTGAATACCTGTAGGTATAGATTAGTAATAGGCTGTGTGGAACTGGCGAAAAAAAGGCTAGAAAAAAGGAAAGAAAGACAGAAAGAAAAAATAAACTTATTTATTTACGACGTTATACGACATATAACAAAGCGACACACATAGTTTGAATAACTAACGATATTTTAGGTTCATCAACAGAAATGGAGTTCGCGACCTAAAATAGCATTTTATTTTGCTTTTGACAGCGACGTTGTAGATGGGAGGACTAGTAAATAACGTTTAAGTGTTTTAGTTTATGAATAAAGACTATCCAATTGATACCTAGACCAATTTGGGAAAAATATTACGGGTCCATAACTTTCAATGAACACAAATATGCATAAAGTTTAAAATAGTAGATCATAAAACATTGGACGATATTGGAGTCCGTGACACGTGTACCGCGGTATCCCCATGAGAGTCTGCATTCAATCGAAGTGCCTACTCAGTATCTAACCAATATTCGCTCTACCTATCTATTTCAAGATAGCTGTTTTTATTTGTCATTCAAAATATACCTATGTTTATTTTTTAGTCGGCTTAAGGCCTGCGCACACCTAGTTCGCTGGCGGTAGCGATCAGTGAAACGCTGTCAAATATCGCTGTCAGATTTGAGATTTGACAGCGATATTTGACAGCGTTTCACTGATCGCTACCGCCAGCGAACTAGGTGTGTGCAGGCCTTTAGTATAGTTCTACTTATTTAATTAAGTCTACATTTTTTTGTCTTTATTGTATTTTTTTTTTTTTTTTTACAACTATGTTGACAAACAAGCATACGGCCCACCTGATGGGAAGTGGTTACCGTAGCCTATGGACGTCTGCAATACCAGAGGCATCACAAGCGCGTTGCCGACCCTTTAAAACTTTCAATACGCCCTTTTTGAAGAACCCCATGCTATAGTCCGTAGGGAAAACCTCAGCAGGGAGATCATTCCACAGCCTGAGTGTTCGCGGGAGGAAGTTCCTCTGAAACCGAACGGTGCGCGACCACCCAGGCTCCAAGGTGTGAGGATGAACTCTCTGCCTATGGCGAGCAGTGCGATGGTAGAATGAAGCTGTTGGCATGATTTCAAACAGTTCTTCAGAGTTTTCAGTTGTATTCCTTATGAATGTTTTTACAAAACAAAAATGTGTATCAGTATTACATCAGCTATTTGATTCCCATAGTACAAGCTCTGCTTAATCTGGGACTTGATAGTGTTGTGTGCACAATATTTATTTATTTAATACTAGTGGATTACCCCGGCTTCGCACGGGTGTAATTTAAAAAAGGAAAAGGTGGTGGTAAAGAACTGAAAAATAAGAAGTCCGAAAAACACACAATTTAGAAAAAAACTTAGTTCCACATACATTACTGTAATGTTTCTATTTGATACGTTTATGCTTTTCTGCCCAAAAATTTATGTACACCATGCCAATGCTCTCAAACGGTGAAGGAAAACATCGAGAGGAAACCGTTATATCGTAGAACCTAAAAAGTTCGAAAATATGTGTCGAGTGCACGAAAGGAGCCTTTTTGAGGCGCACTTAAAACCCTTTCACCACACTTTTTTTTTTTTTTTTTTTTTTTTTAAGATAAGATAATCATTTATTTCATTGAAGCACACACTTATACTTATATTAAACAATACAAAAGGTCTCCATGCGGTAATGGCTTGTATACTTTGCGGTTCACAACTTGGTTCGAAAGAATCAGTGCCACGATAAGAAAAAGACTGAAAGTCATCATCCGAGTGTCGTACCCTCTGATAACAAAAACCACTCTGTCTGCACTTTTACACTTCACAAGCGGAAAATAAAGAAAAATTCGTACAAAAATATTGAACAACAAATTTCACGGTTATGCGTCCAGAATGCTCGGCTCATACGAATACGTCAAGTATCTAGTCTAGAGTATACATAACGTAGATAGGTAACGTATTGTTATGCTAAAGAATGCACAAATTCAGGCGCAGGAACTTAACCTCGCTCCCGTAGTTTAAATTTCAAAAGGTAGATAGTTGGTGGAATTCAATGTGTTCTGTTTCAAAATTTTTGGAAGCTTTGTCCATTTTCCTATAATACGGTGGCTTGAAGATTTCGTATTGAATGCGATTTGTTTACTCCAGATCTGGATTTTATGAGAAAAAATGGTTACTCTAGAGGCATTATCCAGGGAGGAAATAGGGGACTACGTTTGTATGGAGAGTCGCCTGTGTGATTCCCTCTTAAAACGTTCCTGACGTGCGTGACCTACGAGGCAATGCTTTGTTAAGACGATGGTTGCCACTTAGCATCAGGCGGGCCATATGCTGGTTCCATCAGCTAGCCTTATAAAAAAAAACATAATCTGCGCTGCTGTTGGGAATAAAAGTTCTCGAACGGCGACCACGAACCGGAAGACGAAACGTAGAGCCCAACGAGATGGACTGACGACATTGTTAAGATTGCGGGAAGTCGGTAGATGGAAAAGGCTCAGAATCTTTCTTCCTGGCTTAAGTCCAGCAGTGGACTTCTTCAGGCTGATGATGTTTTTTCCACACAGTTCCAGCCTAAAGTATTTCTTTCAACAAAATGAGCTTTTTAATTTTTTCATAGATATAAAAAATACAAGTTTAACTTATTAATTTTCGTGGAACTGAGTGGGATTTTAATCCACAACTCTTTCCTTGATACGGAGGTATGCTAGCCCACTGCTTCATCGGGTCTCTCACTCATAGGATTTGTCAAGAAGTTTCTTCATCATAAAATATGAATTGCTTTTACATGCTATTCTATTTGAAAATATTTATTAAGAAAAATGTGTAGGCGTTTAACCTGGAGTTCGGACGCTTGATTTGTGTAAGATAAAAAAAAACCCGGGTTGAAGTTGCTGACAAGGCGCGGTTTGTCAACTTGAAAGGTGTCGTATCACGCCACTTGGTCTCGGAAGCAGGTGAAAACTCCAGGCATTGTGTTTCAAGAGCCCCTTACGGCGTAAAGCTAAACTTTTCTCAACTCCACTTGTAGCAGTGTAAAAATAAATCGTCCGTAGTTTACTACTAAGTAGTTTGTAAACATATACTATTTCTAGTAGGTATAGTAGGCACCTAGATTCTAGGTGATTCACTCTGTGACTGACCCTCTGACCCCTCAGCTCAGTTGGAAATAGCTCTACATTCTGCGCCGTAGGTCGTGGGTTCCGATCCCTAACAAGAATAAATGTTTGTGTGGTGAACACGGATGTTTGTTGTCTATTTGGGTGTTATATTGAATTTTATGTATGTATTTACAAAAAAAAACATGTGTGTTAGTGTTGAATTAGATACCTGTTTCCCATAGTAGGATTAGATAGTGATGGTGTGTGGATTGTCCACAATATTTTTTTAAATTGAATGTTATAATATTTAAAAATAGAACGTGGGCGTACGTCTTTTGCACGGTTTCTTTCAGTCCTCAAAGGCTTATTATTTGTGCTATGATGATATTACGTAGGTAGGTAATAAGTATTAAGCAAATTTAAATAAAAACTCCTGCTTAGTATTATCATTTAGGTAAAGCTTTATTTCAATACTGGTACTAAACTAAAACTCTCGGGAATTTTTCATTTTAACACGAAGCCAAGAATTTATACGTCTGAGACATATGAGCTTATCTATATATTAAAGTAAATTCACAGATACACGGTGTGGTAGCTAGTTCACTTAAGTACTTATGTACTTAAGTGGGTGATCCATTGGCGAGAAGAACAAGAAGTTGCACCTACAAAACCACGGTTTTGTAGGTGCTTGTTGTTGCTTGTTGCTTATGCAATGTCATCGGTCCATCTGGTGGGTGGGCGCCCTACGTTTCGTCTTCCAGTTCGTGGTCGCCATTCGAGAACCTTTATTCCCCAACGGTTGTTGGTTCTTCGAGCTATATGACCTGCCCATTGCCACTTCAACTTTCTAATTCTATACGAGCAATGTCGGTGCGGGGAAACTTATATTAAGTATAAGTTTAAAAAAATAGTATTATTAGTAGATTCCTTGGCTAATAATGCTGGTTGGTTAGACAGGTTAGTCTAAGAAACTCTCTAAGTAGTTTATTTTGTAAGGAAACTAGTTGTTTCCACTATCAGCTGCAATGAAACGTAATACAATCTGACAAGTTTCTTTGACAAAGGAGCAGAAGGATCGTGATACATTTGAGGTATGGCTGCAATTTACACGTGTCTACATTTTTTTAACAAGGTAGTATTACTGTTATAAGAAATGAAGAAACAAATATGCAACAATATGCAGGTTTGATATCTATTTGCATTATGTTTATAAGTAACTAAGTAAGTTTAGTTACTATCCGATATTATTCATAATTGAGCAGGTCAAACGTAGATTGGCATTTCCGGTTTGTATAGTTTGAATATTTCTTAAACCACTTTAAATAGATTGAGTTTAGAACTTATAAATGAAATTACTAATCTACTTTTGCTGACTGCGCATAAACTTTAAAAATGGTTCAATAGAACTAAAAAATATTTTGAAAATAAAAAACCAAATTGTCTTTTAAAATCTAAAGGCCTGCGCACACCTAGTTCGCTGGCGGTAGCGATCAGTGAAACGCTGTCAAATATCTCTGTCAGATTTGAGATGTGAAAAAAATGAAAAAGGTAAAAAAAATAAGGTATGTAATTTTGACCATAAGATGAGTACAGCACACAACTACTGCCATCTATAATATTTTCTGAGAACTAGTTTCACAATCACAAACAGAACAAGATACACACCGGTTCTGGAGTTTTTCAAAACAGCGCCATCTAGGGAAAGGAGTGATACATAACCACTGCTGTTTGAGGGTTGTTTGATCTTCGTATATTTGCGATATATTTGAGGATCTAGTTTAAAGAGATAATATATTCACACCGGTTCTGAAAAAGTTTTTCCGAACAGCGCCATCTAGGGGAAGGAGTGATACCTACATAACTTCAGTGAATTTCGAGGGTTGTTTGTTCCTTGTATATTTGTTGAGGTTCTAATTTTAAGATATTAGCTGAAGAACTACTAAACTGGTTTGCGCTCTGCCGACAAGAGTTCGCTAGTTAGCTCAGTATTCCAATAATATGGGTTGTGCTAGTAGGGACCATAATTATTATGAGGGCGTAAAAAGACTGCTCCAGAAATCAATGACCATCTTTTTATGATTTTAAAAATGAAGCCTGCTGTCTTGACCTTACTTGCATTTACTAAATTGTTGAACTGTAGGCCTACCACAAGCTCTGTCTGGCTCTGGTTTTGAGTCTGTGTGAATGTTGACTAAATAAATCTTACGTCGAAACGTCAAACACGCAGTATAATAAACTGGTGAGCACTAATACAGAGTCAAAACCAGAGCCAGAGACAGAGCTTGTGGGAGGCCTAGTCGAACTCATATTCTTAGGCCCGTATTCAGAAACAGTGCTTAAATCTGAGTCGAATTTATTTTTATTTCGGAATACGGACCAAGAGAAGATTTCTGAAAAGTATGACAACCAATAATCACTTTGTTTTAAAAATTTGGGAAAGAAATGATTGGCGGCAGCATTTTATTCCTATTATGTACGAGTATCTATCGTAAAGGATTCCGTGAAGGAGTCTTTTTCTTAGTTAAAATATTGTGGACAATTCACACAACACTATCTAGCTCCAAACTAAGCAGAACTTTTATGATGGGAACCAGATACCTGATAATTATATGCAGAGAACAAATCTGTGTTCACACAATTTTTTTGTAGTGATGATCGAACCAACGACCTGCGGCACAGAAAGCAGAGTAATTGAGAGACCAATTGAGGTGAGAGGGCAGTTATAAAATGCTTCAACATAAATAGCGTTAAAATATGTTGTTTTTTATTTACCTACTGTTTTTCATAGCATGTAGAATCATAGCATTCGTAGCAATGCTACGCTTTTTAGCGATTGCATGAAATCATAATTTCCCGAACTTTAAGGCCGTTAAAGTTTTAAAAAGTTGCAGAAACAGTGCTTGGGTCTGAGTCGAGCCCTAAGCACAGATTTTGTCGAGCCCTAAACACACGCATACGGGCTTTAGTCTTCCAAGTTTTTCGGCTCTCCCTACATCGTTTTTATAATACGTTTCCAAAAGATGCAACTATTAATTCTCGATTATTATATAAAATATTTCACTTTTAGAATTACTTTTAAACACTTTTTTTGTCTATTTATTTAAGAAATAAATTTATTTTAAATTATTTGAAAACGGGGTTTAAGGAAGTAGCTGAATGCCGACTGTCTTTACATTGCCTAATTTAAAAAAACTCTTCATATGATAAAATTATAAAAACCTATAAGATTAGCGCTATGCTGAGAATAAATGTACGTATAAAAAAATCCGATATCATTTAAGATTGCATCTCTCGTAATCCATTAAGAAGTACATTTAAACCCCAGGATCGCTTACAATAAATCACTTAAACCCGCGACATTAATCAAACAATAACCACAGGAAATTGGATCCACCTCATCACAAGCTTTTAGAGATCCTTTGTGAGCTAAAGAGCTCTGACATAACGTGTTATCGAATAAAAGAAAGGTGTGAATTTTAGCAGGCGGTTGGCCCCTCCTACCTAAGATGGCGTTATCCCCTCTCCGATGTACCAACCAGTGGCGAGAGAGGATCACACCTTGAGTGTACCTACAGCATCGCCAGATCACTCGGAACCACCTATTTTCGGAAGCAATTATCAGTTTCCGCCGACTCCAACGAGCGCGCTACTGCGGTTTGCTGATGATCGTTCACTCGCAAATATCTCTCGCGCAACAAATGTGAAGAGTGATGGGAAAATGGAGGCAATTGATGATATTTCGAGTACGTGTGACAACGAATCACCAATGAACGCGGATACAAACGTATGTGACTCTTACAGTGAATCTGGAGCTGAATTCGAAAGTGATAACGAAATTGACATTTGTGAAAATAGTGAATCCATCAATAAAGTTATCGATAAAGCCAATAGATCAAAACTAAGCAGTAGTTTTACTAATGATAAACTATTTTATTTTGAACAGAATAAGGTTATTTTTCCTAATAGGCCGTTCGTGAACTCCAAAAGTGTTTGTGAGAGTCGTTCTTCTAAAAATGCAATTAATTGTATGAACGGTAAAAGCAAAACTTTTCTAATAGACAGTATTTTAGGCAACAATGCTAGCAATGAATCCAAAGCTGGAGCTCTAACGGAAGATTTAGAGTTTGAAGAAACCGCTGATGAACGAAATGGTGAGTCATTTTCTAAAACACAAAACAAAAACAATTACAATATTAAATAAAGGTCTGAGAAAAACAAGAAAATATTACCTACTCTAGTGTTTAGTTCTAATTTACTAAGTATACTTTTTGCCTAATTTACTTTGGGGCAGATTTTTCCATCTACAGAATAACGCTATTCTATAAAAAAAAGCAGCCAAGTGCGAGTCGGACTCGCCCATGAAGGGTTCCGTACAAGAACCTTTATATTATGTTAAAGGTAAATTGAGTCGAAAGGTAAATTGCGGTTTACGGTTTATGACGTATAAAAAAAAAACTACTGACTAGATCTCGTTCAAACCAAAAATCGTTGGAAGTTTACATAGTAATGTACAACATATATTTTTTTTAGTATTATCATTTTCTTACTTTAGAAGTTAGAGGGGGGGGGGGGACCAACTTTTTTCCACTTTGGAAGTGTCTCTCGCGCAAACTATTCAGTTTAGAAAAAAACTATATTAGAAACCTCAACATCATTTTTGAAGACCTATTCATAGATACCCCACACGTATGGGTTCGATGAAAAAAAATTTTTGAGTTTCAGTTTCAAGTATGGGGACCCCCGAAATTTATAGTTTTATTTTTATTTTTATGTTAAAATCTTAATGCGGTTCACAGAATACATCTACTCGCCAAGTTTCATCAGTCTAGCTCTTACGGTTTCGGAGAAAAATGGCTGTGACATACGGACGGACAGACAGACAGACAGACAGACAGACAGACATGACGAATCTATAAGGGTTCCGTTTTTGCCATTTGGCTACGGAACCCTAAAAATCAGTTCTTGGTTTTGACTAGCTTATAATATAAGTGATGGATATATTTTTATCAGACGGATAAACTAATATGTAGATTGAAAAATTAACACTTATGATGACAAAAAATATAATCGAGTTAAATATTATACTACTATACCTATCACGTGTCTGAAAAATATATACATATTTCAATTCCAGGTGAACCACGCGTTTTTTATGCATGATTAAATAATGCAATAATGCATTAAATCATCTTTTGTTATTGGATCTTTTAAATGAAAAATATCAATTTTTCACACCTGCGGCAAATATCTTTTCTAACCCAAGAAAATTAGCAAATCCCGTGAAACGCGCCAATAACTTTTATTTGTTTCCTAAGATAATTTCCGAATTTTATTATTTAGTGCGGATACGATAATTGGCACACCTTTAGAATAATTTCGGAAGCCAAAATGTTCCGAATATCCGGAGCGCAACTGACGCTTGAACTGATATTTAAAACCGACTATCCGTCCGGCTTATGCAACATGATTTTATTACACTGTAGGAGAATTGAAAAATTAACCTATTTGTGACACATGTAAACGAATGCTAATAATGATTTAATTAAATATATTATATGTATGTTAAGAGTTAAAGGCCAGACAGGCAGACAAGTCGAGATCTTGCTATTAAGTAGATATTTTAATAGTAGGTAAATTTGGGCCAGGGGTTACGAAAGTTATTTGTATTTTCTTATTTGTATCCTTTTGAGTAAAATTAAAACTTACTTATAATCCAAAAGTGTGATATCAAACTTTTGGAAAATAGACTTTAATTTCAAGTTGCCATGATATCGAAATTTTTGATTTTAAAATAAATTCAGCGACCATAGCTAGCCGCAATATTTTACTAATTGTACAGCTAATGCAATGAGCAAAAGAGATCAGTAAAGAGAGGCATTTAGTGAAAATTGTATGGTATATTTTAGCGATGCGCATTTTCGAATGAAAACTGCGTTCGAAAGGTCTTTCGTTACTAATTTTTTTGTTCGAATATGAAATTAGTCCATGAATGACTTCCGCTTTCGAATGATTCGAGAGATCTTTCGAGAGACGAATGGGGCGGGGCTTAGTTTGATTGATTAATTTTTGCTCACGCCATGTTCTTTCGCTTAAAATACCGTTCAAGGGCTAGGGATGTGACATGTGACTTTCATGGCAAAAAGTTATTTTGATAATAATCCTTGTTTTGTTTTTAATTACATAATAATAATAAATATATAGGCAACGACTAAAATTGGAACGGATTGTTCATGTGCCATGGAAGGAATTATAAGTAGGTCATCATCATCATCATCATCATAAGCCTGAAGAAGTCCACTGCTGGACATAAGCCTTCCCTTTATATTTCGATGAACAACGATTCTGAGCTTTTTACATCCACTGACTTCCCGCAATCTTAATAATGTCATCGGTCTATCAAGTGAGTGGGCGTCCTATGTTTCATTATCCGGTTCGTGGCCGCTTTTCGAGAACTTTTATTCCCCAACGGTTTTTGTTTTTCGAGCTATATGACCTGCCCATTGCCACTTCAACTTACTAATTCTTAGGCAAAAAAAAAAATTATTTTTGCCTAAGTATATCATTGTTAATCCTTTGGTGGGTAACTTGATGGGTTCAATAATACTCGTTTTGATCCAAGATTACTGAGGTTTTATTAAAATGCTTCCCGTCCCTATCTAATCAATGATCCGGATTATTATTAGCATTTCCGGTTCCGGTTTAAAGTTTCATTTCATTCTATTCCGTCCCGTTCCCTGTCCCTGTTCCACACATAAAGGATACTTACGTGTAATTACTTTTAAAATTTAGTTTTGGTCAACCTCTTGTCATTTTGTATGAAAATAAAAGTGATTTCGACACATAGCCTTAAATTTTAGTAATAATATATCGAATTAGAAGTAGAGTTGAAGATAAAAACTCAAAATAAGTGTTTCTTGTATTTCGCGCGTAAAAAAAAAGCTATCGTAGCGCCAAGCTGGTGCCAGCGGTGGTTAATGGCACTAGTAACGAACGAGTGATTGAACCTATGAACATGAATCAAATTGGCGTAATGGAGTAAAAGAAGGTAACTAACATTTTGAATATTTTTGGGGCTTAGAAATATACTGTTTTTTTATGGATAAAAGCATGTTATTTTTATTTTATTTTAAGGTGCATGCTTTGGGAAAATTGCTGGTGCATGAAAATTAATAATAAGTTTTGGTGCTCGACTCGTAGAAAAAATGCCTCGCTTTACCGCTCAAAGATCAATTGTCTGGTCATTTTTTAAATTATCGTCCAACAAAAAAAGCGCTGAATGCAAACTTTGTAAAAAAAGTTATACATATCACAAAAACACATCAAATCTAAAAGAGCATTTAAAGCGATTACACCCGATCCAACTTGACCAAGAAAGTGACAGAAATCCCCAACCGACAGTGGGCCCTGCGCCAGCTGCGGCAGCAGAAATAGTGACTAGGCCAGTCAATGTGACTGCATGCGACTCTAGTAATTTGCAAGAAACTATTCCGGCCTTGACACAGAAACGCAAAAGGCAATTAAGATTATGCGCTTCTGATCGGGTGACAGAACTGGAACCTGAAAAGATTTGTGAGCTGGATGGTGCTGTTTTAGGGATGATTTATCAGGATTTCCAGCCACTTTCTGTAGTAGAAGACATTGGTTTTAGAAATGTAGTCCACAAATTAAACCCTAGCTACTCGTTACCATCAAGGAAGGTTCTTTCCGAAAAACTTCTTCCGGAATTTTACGAGTCTGAAAAAGAAAAACTTGTTGCTCAACTACAAGAAACAAAACATGTCTCCCTGACATCAGACTACTGGAAAGCAATTAACAACAAGACATTCCTTAGCTTGACAGCCCACTATATTTTTAGAGACAAATTACATGCTACAACTTTAGCGACACAAGAGGTAATAGTTAGTCATACGGGAAGCAACACAGCTGCCGTAATTAAAGAAATATGTGACAAATGGAACATATACGACAAAATTGTCACCGTCGTTACAGACAACGCTGCAAACATGAAAAAAGCCGTAGTAGAAGATTTGCGAAAATACCACCACCCATGTGTTGCACACACCATCAATCTTATAGTCAGCAATGCCTTAGAGCCTGATTATATTTCGAATCTAGTAACAAAGTGTAGAGGATTAGTAACACACTTTAAGCAAAGCTCTACAGCAGCATATAAATTAAAAGAGAAACAAGAGCAACTCAACCTTCCAGAGCTTGTTCTCAAACAAGATGTTCCAACTAGATGGAACTCCACCTATATAATGTTTGAACGCCTGCTAGCAATTAAAGAGCCTATAACTTTAGCTCTGGCTGGTTTAGACCGAGCGCCAGAAAATCTATCTGGCAATGAGTGGGCAGCTCTAAAAGACACACTGCCAATTCTCAAGCCTTTTATGGAACTCACCGAAGAGCTATCAGGAGAAAACTATGTGACTATGTCGTCTATAGTTCCGCTCGTAAGAGGCTTACGACTAACTATTCGATCGTATGCCCCATGTACAAGAATTGGTGTGCAGCTCCAAACCAATCTATGTGATTTAGTATCCCGAAGACTCGGTCCTCTAGAAACCAATAAAGTGATCGCAAAAGCCGCATTTCTAGACCCAAGATTCAAAAAAACTGCATTTAGCCATTTCGACAATGGAAACAATGCTCAACAGTGGGTAATGGATGAACTCGCAATGTTATCAGCACAGCAAAATGCAATAATACCTGAAATACATCCTGCAGTGACCAATGCCAGTGCTAGCATGTCACTATGGTCACATTTTGACTCAAGGGCATCGCAACAACGAAGTACTGAGACGCCTACCACAACAGCACTCATAATGATCAGACAATACAATGAGACAAATTTGCTGAACCGAAAATGTGACCCACTTCAATACTGGCAGACTCATAAAACTTTATTTCCGGGCCTTTATAATTTGGCTCAAAAATACCTGAGCATACCAGCGACTTCGGTACCATCTGAACGATTATTTTCGAAGGCCGGATGTATATTGACTGAGAGACGCAATCGCCTGAGCTCCGAAAAATTGAACGAAATATTGTTCCTAAGAAGTAACGCTCCCATTCCTGGCTCCTCACGTAAATAGTAGGTACCTACTTAATTAGATTAGGTGTTGATTCTGCTGTTTCATTAATTAAACAGCACTTTTAAGTGCAGCCGTCCTCGTTATTTTCGTTAATAAAGAAATAGCTGTCAAATTAAGCTACCTAGTGTAAGATAACTTTTGTTTATTTTTATTTTAGATAACAACAGAATTTCCTGCATTTTCATTATAATAAAGTTAAGTTTATTAATAGCATACTATTTTATTTACCTACTGAATTACGATCCCGTAAATCTATATATAGTACTCTACTCATATAAAACTACTAAGCTTATTATGCTAAAATCCCCATCGAAATGAAAAACTCTAAATTGGCAGATACACCTTTTCTGTTTGGTGGATCTTGCTTGCGTTTCATTCATTCACAGCGTGGAACAAACGATCGTTTGTTTCGTAATCATTTCATTCACCACTCGAGCGCTTGATTGATATTATTATCTGTTAGTATCAAGAAATACATAACAGATAATAATATCAATTCGTTTCGTTAGTCGTTCGCCTTGTACGTTCGTTAGTCGTTCGTTAGTATAGGTACATACTGTCTTCTTTCGTTCGTGACAGTCAGGCTAGCTCACAGAACACTTTTTACCCGTAGGGGCTAGCTAGATTAGTATATTAGTATATTAGTACCTATCAGCGTTGTTCGAATAGTTCGAGAGATATGAGTTTTCGAAACATTAGCATTAGTATCTCTCGGAGTCACCCATCGCTAGTATATTTGAGTTTATCACATTCATGACTACCCAAAAACGCAAACATTACCAAAAAAAAAGCTCCCAATTCGATGTGATTTTTCCGACATTCGGTGAAAATTGAAAGTTAATCTATTCTAGTTTTTGAGTTCACCACAATCAGTCATAAAAAATGGAAAATACAGCGAGCGAAGCGTGCTGCAATTTTTGACGTGTTTTGGAATGGAAATTTGGTAATAAGTAGGTGGGTAGGCCTATAGTCGACACACGACCCCCTTGACAAGTCTTCACGTCTCTCTCCAGAGGGTGCGACCCATTGTTTGGTAATGAAATGAAATGAAATGATTTATTGTTTGCTATATTTGGTAATCTCTAGTATAGGCATATCTGAAGTCTGGTTAACTTTGACAGTGTCATCTACATCCACCTGCCCCGACCTGGCTGCATTGAGCGACGCGGGGATCCTGGCCGGCCATGCGTATGCACACTGGTTGGCGACACAACAACCTTCTTCCACGTATTTTGGTCAGTATATTTTCAAATCTTGGTAAAATACTTACGTCATCTTTTTTCCATTTTTAAGGACCTTATCTCGTGTTATGAGTTCAATAGATAAACATTTTCTTGTTTTAACGCTAAAAATCCAAATATCTCAAATTTGCTCGCCATTCGATTAAACTTTATTTGAAGATCCTCCTTGAGCCTATCTGGAAAATAAGTTACCATACGTGTATTTTTTATAATCCACATAAATTGACATTGAATTAGTGAAATTGTGAATCTACTTGTATATCGCCAATTACAGTTTCCTATTATTAAAAACATAGAAGTAATCAATCATAGAAGTAGGAAATGAGCGAGGAAAAGCTAAGATAAGACAAGGGGTAAGACAAGGATGTTCACTCTCACCATTAATTTTCAACATTTTTATAGAAGCAGCCATAAGAATAATAAATGAAAAATCCACTTTAGGGGTAAAATTCAACGGGGAAATTGTAAGATTCGTAAGATTTGCTGATGATATAGCGGCAGTTGCAGAGACCCAAAGCGACCTGCAAAAACTTTTGAGCACAATGGATTCTGTCTTTAAAGATTGCTAACTCAAAATTAATACCAATAAAACCAAAATATTAATAACATCAAAGACAGAAGACGCCACAACCAACATCATAACATTAGATAACATAAGCATAGAGAGAGTAAACAGTTTTAGATACTTAGGGAGCCTCATAACAGCAGACTCTAGATGCACACCAGACATCAAGTCCAGAATAGCGATTGCAAAACAGGCATTTAATAACAAAAGACAAATTTTTACATCCAGGATTTCCAAAACAATTAAGAAAAAATTTATCAAATCATACATCTGGAGCATAGCACTTTATGGGTGTGAAACGTGGACCATGACACAAAGAGATAGAGAATTTTTAGAAGCATTTGAAATGTGGTGTTGGAGAAGAATGGAACGGATCAGCTGGACAGAAAAAGTAACGAACGTAGAAGTATTAAATAGAGTCGACGAGGAAAGAGCCCTAATAGGAGTTGTTGAGAGCAGAAGAGGAAAGATGATTGGCCATCTTGTACGACATGACAGCTTTATCAGAAATATTATCGAAGGAAAGGTAGAAGGAAAGAGAGGGAGAGGAAGACCAAGGATAAGCTACATGAGCCAAATAAAAGCAAAGATCGCCGTAATGTCGTATAAGGAAGTCAAGGAGGTTGCCCTCAAAAGAAATATCTGGAGAAAAATGCATACATTACACCGACAAGAGCGTTGCTCATAAATAAGAAGAAGAAGAAGATTATTAAAAAACAAAAGTGAAAAAAATCTTTGTCAAAAGAGAAACAGTTGAGATGTAGGTATGAAAATTACATAATTTCAGTTTTGAAATGAAATGAAATGTTTATTTGTGCTTGAAATATGGTTAAAGTTAGTTCTTATCTTATTTTATCATAAGTACATATTTCACCAAAGTATTGTGGCATGCAAATTTTAAGTGACTTATTTTTACAATTAAAACATGTTCAGCCCTACTTAGAAAAGCAATTTAAATTTAATAATTGCTTAAAGTTAGCCCTGTCACTGTTTGTCATTACCCAGTGGTAAGAGATGGCAATAGTTTAAGCACTGTTTATCTTTTGACACATTTTTATAAGTAAGGCCAATTATCACTAAATTCTTATTAACAATTAAATTAGTGTAAATTTAAAAAAATAATTATCAAAGCAAGTCAGGTGCAAATTTAATGTTTTCAGAATCTTAAAAACCATATGAATTCAAACTCATTTCCTTATAGTCAAGCAGTGCTCTCCCTCATAAATGAACAAATAGTTAATTACCATGACGCCCCTATAGATACCAACATCAGACACTGGTCCATTGCATGCGTGATATAATCGCGTGCGCTTCAGCGGCGGGTGCCGCCATTCACACGCGCTCACACGCAATCAACCCTCAATTAGTTTAATACATTTTGCGCAACATGATGATAATTCATAACATTTATTTGTTATCCATGGTATATGTTGTTGGCGTCAAAATCATCACAATATTAGGTACTGTATTTTCCTGTGTTTGGCATACAAATTAGTACGCAAAGGATCTCTTGCTCTTCGCGTGCAGGATTTATTTTTGAGGAATTTCAAGTTAAGTCAATTTTACACCTGCTTATTTCAATCCTTATGGTAAATTAATCTTTGCCAGTACCAAATCTGCTGAAAATTAAAGGATGAGGTTAGAACGGAGATTTTACCGCGCGTCGTACTTTTGACGCTCGTTGAATGACACGCGTGCATGTCGCAGTGTCCTCTGAAAAAATAATAATAATAATAATTCTTTGCTGGAAATGTAAGGGTGCGGTTAGAAAGGAGATTTTGCCGCGCGTCGTACGTTTGACGCTCGTTGAATGACACGCGTTCATGTCGCAGTGTCCTCGCGCATCTCTTGTCAAAATCGTTGAATCGTATTGTCTGCTGGGGCCTGCCTAAGTCATGTCAATAATTATGGCACCTACATACGCCATGACTAATACATTCTTTGAAATATTTTATAGATGTTTATGCTCAGCCTTTTCACAAGAAGGTATCAAACCAAACAAAGTAATTATTTATTCATAAACTTTTATGTCCAAAAGCACGCCCCCATTTACAAAGTAGCTGCTCTCGCTAAAGACAAATACGGTAAAGTTTTTTCGAGTACTAATCGGAATTATCGCAGGCTCTTGTTAAGTGGCTATAAACACAATCAGGTTGTTTGCGGAGCCCCGCGGTTTGACATCGCGTGTCAACACGCCCATTGTGTGCACATACGCGCGTCGAGCGGTGTTAACCCATCGCTAACCACTTGCGTAAGCGGTTTACGATAAACTAGGTACCTAGACCTACGTACGCTCATTTGAAATTTTAATACGACCAGAGCTTTTTTCAGGAAGTAATTTTGATGGTCCGTTTGATGATTGATGTGATATGATTTATGTAGCAGTAGTATGCCTAACTTACCAAACTTTAATGTTTAGGTACTAGTATAGTATTATCTTATCTGTGGTTTAGGTAAATATATAAATGCTTAGTTCTAAATGTTTTCCTACCAGATCGATCAATGGCATTGTAAAAATTTTAAAAATTATATAGCTGGAAGTCCAGCAGAAAACCGTTTTGGATCGAAGATGATTGTTCTGAATATTATTCGCTCTTGTCATACAGAAGAATTCAAATAACCTCAAAAACGAGCCTACTACTAGTCAAAATCAATCAAATAGAAAATGATTTAACTATAGTGTAGTGGGTTCGCTAACAATAAGATTTGACAAAATCAAGAATAAAAAATTCCGAAGCCTCCAACCTAATGAAGAAATGTAAATTCTGGAAGAACTCCTCGTAACAGGGTCCGCTAAGGCCGTGCACAAACATGCGAGCTTTGTTGGTAATTATCGTTGCGGCAGCTGTTTGCCGACACCTCGGTGCGAAGTCGCGACCACCGACCGTCGGCTGCGACAATTCGACGAATGTGTCCTCGGCTTAACAACGCGAACCACACCGAAGAACATGTGGATAATAAAAATTAGGATGACCGTTGAACATTTTTCACGATTAACGTTAATTTTCAAAGCTCTTCGTAGAACGTCTGCACAGGTTTATAGTATTTAGGTTTCGAGTATTTAGGTATCTTTTTTGTTCAGGTTGTAAGCATTTTCTTATCAACAACTTTTAGTTGTGTAGCTCAAACCTTGAATGAAATATTCAAAAACATTAACTATCTTTTGCTTTCCTGCATGACATTGATTATACTCTCATAGATTATATGAAATTACTTAGTAGTGGTAGTAGTAGAGCTCTTTGTGAAGTTCTCATCCGGGAAAATACTACCACCATGCCTACTTCTGCCGTCAAGCAGGATTGCTGTGTTACGGTTTGAAGGGTGTGGGTGCAGGTAAAATTACTGGCAGGTGAGGCTGAACATCCGTATGCCTTAAGTTGATGGACGCAGGGCAGTGCATCGTAGGGCACGTTTCTAACGTGCGTGATCTACGAGGCAATGCTTTGTTATAGGCGATGGTTATAACATTTAACATCAGGTGGGCCATAATCTTGTTCCATCAGCTAGTTGTATAAAAAAAAATCGGTTGTCTGTAAAGTCGGTTTACTGACGATAGTTGAACGTGATAACGTCATAAGAAAATACTGATGGAATGGTTGCATTTTTCAAAAGAAAATTTTAGTTTTACTGAATTGAATTGAATGTGAATGAAACTGAATAATACTGAATGAAACTGAATGAAACTGAATGAAACTGAATGGAACTGAATGAAACTGAATGAAAATCCGGACCCGGACCCGGACCCAGACTGAACCCTTACCCTTACCCTCATTTACCTTTACCCTCATTTACCCTTACCCATTACCCGAACCGGGCTCGGGCTCAGGTAAATGGAACGACGAAACGACGTAACGACGCATGAGTCATGATTTTTCGTGCGTGCAGCCGGCTCCATCGATTTATAAGACGTTATCACGTCAAAAATACTATGTAGGTGAATTTCGGAGCTAGCTCTGAGTGACTAAAAGAAAAAGCAAGGAATAGGATTTCAGAATCAATAACATTTCTATTAATCCTGACTTCATCATAGAGCTTGTGGGTTTACAGTTAACTACTACTACTTTAATAGTAAAACAGATTTGAACACATCATGCATGAATAATGCGGACATTGTGTGTGTCACTATTTACAAGGAAAGCTTGATCTCAACACTGCCGGACCGCAAACACACTAATTTAACAGCCATCAAAAGGTGTCAGAAAATCAACAGTGTTTATGAGATGCATAATTTCTAGCTGTTAAATATATGCCATGTTGTTTTCAAGTGCAAAAAATAAGAGGTAGGTAAATGTGGTTGGCGTTGAATCAGTACAAATGTAATCCTTTTTTTCCTCCTTGGATGATAGATAACACTAGAGTAAATGTTTTTTTGTATACAATGTGAACGGCCAAGCCCAACATTTTTATTCATACAAATGAGTAAGGTCTGGTCTACTAAGTAGTCTCTACAATGTGTGAGACACCTCAGCAGGCTGATGACGGTGATAATAATAAGCAATATTTTCCCCCACAGTCTAAGACACCTCAGCAGTCTCATAATAAGTAATATTTATGATAATATATAATAAGTAATATTTTCACCTACAGATGACAAAAACCGAAGACAGCGAAGACCCGGTCCTGAGCGCAAACCACGTCAGGCGTACAGCGCAAAGCAACTCGAACGGCTCGAGGCTGAATTCAAACTGGACAAGTACCTCAGCGTCTCCAAACGAATGGAACTCTCAAAGGCTCTGGGCCTCACAGAAGTACAGATCAAAACCTGGTTTCAGAATCGAAGAACTAAATGGAAGAAACAGTTGACGTCCAGGCTTAAAATAGCACAACGGCAGGGTCTGTTCCCCGGGCAGATTTTCGGACACGCACCGCAAACATATTCTCTCTTGAATCCATACGCGTATTCGCCATTGGGTTGCGTTTTTACACCAGTTGGTATGCCGACATCACCACCATAGCAAAAGTATCACAACAAAACCTTGGTAAAACTAGTAAGGAAGCGTTGAACTTATCTGCGTAAGATTTTGAATGCAGTGTCATTCGAACTATGTAAGTTGTTAGGGCAGTTCCTATTGAAAGTGGAAAAGTTGGACTTGCGTATAAGTACACTGTGGTCACTAATAAGTGTGGTGAATATGGCAAAGCCGCCAAAATGAGGTCTCTCCAGTAGTGAAATTGATGATGATTTGAGGTCTCTGCTGGGTCGATAATAATTAGGTAGCACTTTTTGTGTTTGTTTGTATAAACTCATCATTTATGTAGTGATCTAGGTTGTAAAAATAACAAAGGTATTTAATATCTAGGTAAAGGCTACACCAAGCTGTTCCTAGTAAGTTTTCAATGGTATCTTAAATAGCATAGGTTGTTAATGTAAGTAGATGTAAAGCCTTGCGCACACTAGCGAGATGGTGCATGATCAGTGAAACGTTCTCATAATATGTATAAAACAGCGATATTTGACAGCGTTTCATTGATCGCCATCACCATCACGCTAGATGTGCACATGCCTTAAGGGGTTCAGTCATAGCACAAAATATAAATGTAATAAAAAAATATGCACCTTTCATGGGTGGGATGAGTAACCTAGGATATGATATTTGATAAAGATACCCGAAAAGTGCTTGTATATAAGTATTCTGGTATAGTGTTTTACCTAGTTTGTAAATATAATCATATCAATTAATTGTACATACGAGTAGCTTTCAACAATATGAGTGCTAGTTAATAGGTCAAATCAAATATGTAAATGGATAAGAAATAAACGATTCAAACTGAAATATATGATTTAGTTACTTTGTAGGTACCTCGATAAACTTAAATAAACCAATATAGTTAACACACTAAGGGCTGGTTTCGGATTCATAATCGACCAATCAAATATTTAACACTGGTTTAACTCCGATTTTGCAAGCAAAAATTTGTTAAATATTACCGAAACGGTCAACTAACTGTCAAATATTTAATTAGTCGATTAGCAATCTCTGAAAACCGCCCTAAAAGTTATTTAACAAAAGCACATTTCTGTCTCAGTGTTTGAATTTCCTATGATACATCTCAACAAATTAATGCTTACACATGATAAAAACCAGTAGTCTTTAGTATTTCACAGAAAAACGTGCGTGGGATATTATTGGGACCACACTGTATGATTTTTTAATGTATTGAAACTATTACCTGGGTATTAAGCCGACACGTTTCGATTATGAAGCAATAATAACGCCCGCGACTACGATTATTGCAAAATAACCAAACGTCAAAAAAATAAACTAAATAAGGTTGTATACGCGATAAATATCCATGTAATAGTTTCAGTAATTGTGTTATGATCGCAAAAGTTTAAAAAGTAAACTGTTTTATTGCTCAGGATGTTAATATTAGGAAACCACCCAGGGACCTTATTCGCTATTACATTGGAGATTCCGTGCCCAAAACGTGTGACTTCACAACGTGATCTAAACGCAAAGACGCCTTGGTGTGGAATCGAAAAATGGTATTCTCTAAGCCACAAGACTAGTTGTCTATGCCCCACGTTTGATGTTTTGGTTATTTCACATGATTCGTTCAAAATACGACGACTGCTAAGCCGATGTCTTAACGTGTTCACGTAAAGCGCTTGGTATGGCAATAGCGAATAACGGCCCTGGTAGTTTCAGGAGTCGCAGTGTGCCACAGGATACGCCATGTCGCAGTTGGCCCCACCCAGGCCCAGCGCTGCTGCCCTGATGGCGCCCAGGGCTCCTCCCCGGGCCCAAGCTACACCAGCGCTGAAAGACAAAATATTTACAAAATATAATTCAGCTTGCCTCCCCTAAGTTTTTTTTGTGTTAACATTTTGCTGGTCTATATGCCTAGTCAAGAACTTTGATTTCTAAAAAGGCCTAAAAACCTCAATAAAAATAAAAGAACAATATTGTGGGCCATTCACACAACTCTATCTAGCCCCAAACTCAGCAGAGTTTGTACTATAAGAACCATGTAGCTCAGGGGTTCCCAAACTATTTTGGACAAGTGACCCCTTTTCCAAAATGAAACGTTACCTCAGACCCCCATGGCCAAATTACTTACTTTTAAGATCAACCCTCTTATTCATAATGGTCCGCTAACTTAAAACAGCTGCTACAGTGTTATTAACCGACTTCCAATCAAAAAGGAAGAGGTTCTCAATTTGGTTGTATTTTTTTTTTCTTTTAATGTTTGTTACCGCATAACTTCGTCATTTGTAAGCCGATTTGAAAAAAAAATTTTTATCTGAAAGGTACTGCTTCCAGATTGGTTTAATTTTAATTTGATTAAAATCGGTGTTGGCATTTTTTTTTAATAATTTTTTTAATGTTTGTAACTGCATGCCTCCGTAATTGATGAACAGTGGTCGATATCGACCCCAAGGGGTCGATATCGACCACTTTGGGAATCCCTGATGTAGCTGATAGTACTTACATTACGTACGTCTGACTAAGTGAAGTGACACCACACTGGAACTTCACTGCTATTATTTTAGACTATTTTTGATTTGTAAATGGATCATATAAAAAAACGGTGGGAACCGAGCCGTAGTTTGCTGCCTGTTCTTCTAGGCTTGGTCGCGTGGAACTGGCACCTAGACTCACCTAGCTTTAAGACGTTTCAAAGTGGTTCTTGAAGTTGTATTGAAAAAATTTTATTGAGTTTGAGTTTGACATAAATGTAATTTTTTTTTGTAAATATGTACCTACATAGAATACAAAATAACACCCAAACTGAGAACAAACATCTGCGTTCACTACACAAATATTTGTTCTCGGTGGGGATTAAACCCACGACCTACGGCGCAGAAAGCAGAACTATCAAAGCTATCACAGAAAATCAATCAACTTACTGCCAAACCGGTAACCAGAAGCGATTACCATCTTGCAACTCCCTAGCTCGTTTGTTCCCCACACACAGAGCTCGATACAGGCATGGCGTAGACCTTGGTCGCAGAGTGAGAAGGGCGTATCTAGCCAGTGTGTTTATAGTCTTGAGAGATGGTGATTTTGGTTCGGGGGATTCTCGTTTGAACCGGAACACGTCTTCTACGGTTGCTGAGTCGCTGTTGTCGACCATCTGCATTACTGGCGGTTGGTGGTTCTGCAAGCAATCAAAATCTGTCAAAATGTAAGCAATAATAAATAATGCCATCTTGAAGGCCTGCGCACATCTAGCGCGATGGCGATCAGTGAAACGTTGTCAAATATGACAGTGATATTTGACAGCATTCACTGATTGCCATCGCCATCGCGCTAGATGTGGAGGGGTAATCAATCAAATAAGTATAGACGGAAATTTTTGGTATTCAGTTTGGCATTGGCTAAAGTACCCCTATATTTTTTAATAGATAAATTGACCAACGCTTAATATTTGGAACTGCTACAAAAACGTAGTTATTTCAAAATAATGAAAATATGTAATTTCATGTTTATCGATACAAAAGACATCAACGCGCACCACGTGCTACGTAGATGCTACGAACTTCTACGACTAATGATAACTTTGTAGAAGTCTGTTCAGAAAGAGAGCCGTCGTGGCCAAATTGTGAAGTAACGTTTCGATTTTTATATGGCAGCTCATCCCTTTCTTTCTGTCAGCATTTTGCATCATAAAAATTAAATAAAGGAATAGTACATTATTTGTGATACGAGTAGGATCAAAACGCAACAGACGCGCTATTGTATTGCCCACTAAACAAAAAAGGTAATTAAGCACAGCAGCGCCCTCAAATCCCACGACGTCTCTCTTTCTGAACAGACTCTAGAACATAGAAGTATGCAAGTCTGTTCTAGAATTACTACTACGGCATTGTTATTGCTTAAACAGCAGGCCTACCACAAGCTCTATCTGGCACTGTCACTGCTCACCAGTATATTACTGTGTGTGTGACGTTTTGACGTAGGATTTATTTAGTCATCACTCACAATCAATGACTCAAAACCAGAGCCAGAGACAGAGCCAGGCAGAGCTTGTGGTAGGCCTACAGAACATAACGTAATGCATTTATTATGATGAAAAGCATTCAAAAATAACAATGTACTATTTTGCTGAAAAAATGTTTGCTGGATTATTGTAAATGGCTACAATAGTCGTATGAATATCAATAATGGATTAGGTATTGTCGGAAATAAGTTATTGCAAATTACAAATATTTTATAATCATGTCTCGTTGCTTCAAAAGTGCACGAAAGGAGCCTCTTTGATGCGCATTTTAAATCTTTTCACCACACTTGGTTCGAAAGAATCGGTGACACGATAAGACGAAGAAGAAGAAGAGTTGATTCAATCCTACCTCTTGCATATTCCCAAAAAAAAGCACAGAAAGCATAGGGTATCATAGTCTATTGTATTCTCTGGTTGCTCCTTTCAAGTCTTTGAGTCACACTCACCATAGTAATACACATAAGAACTTGCAGCACAAACATGCCGAACGACAGAAAGGCGATGCCAGTGAGCGAGATGTCGAACAAATCTGCCACACCGAGCCCATGGCTGTCTCTTTCTTCTTCATACTCCTCAACAACGTGCGAGTGAGACGACGGATGGTGGTAGAGCGGCGGGGGTGGTGGGGGCATCGAGTACTCGTATCCACCACCTGAAAGGACGAAGGTTTTACCAACTTCGCAGCAAGAGTTGGTCTTGGTAAGTATACCTAAATACTGCACCAGCGTACTGGAGGTCTAGTAGTAGGGGTTGCTGGTCCTCTCAAACAGTGAAGGCCCGCCAAGGGAAGAACCCGCGACTACGCATAGATTGACCATGTTTATCCTGTCGATTAGGCCAACTAAGCTGTGAGGATGGTATAGGGGCTGGTCAAGCCTATTCCATCGAAAATCCTGTCCCAGGCACTTCTGGGTCCACAGGAGCATGAAGGTACAGTTGACGCTGTTAAAATTATCCACATTAACAAATCCACATAGCACTGTGTAGCCCCAAATTAAGCGGAGCTTGTACTATGAGAACCAGATAGCTTATAGTATAATTCATACACGTTTGTTTTTGTAAATACATACACAAATATTTGTTCTCGGGGATCGAACCCACACCCTCTAGCGCAGAATGCAGAGATCAACTGAGCTATGAGGGTGAGTCAAAGCCTGTCGTTAATTTTTTAGTTTTTTTTGCATTTGCCAAACAACCGCAAAAGGCTCGAATTGAATACATTCTAAGGGCAGTCGAAAGGCTTTCCATCTGAAAACTTACTATACTTAGAGATGTCCTGTACTCCCTCTGGGTCCACTATCCCAGATTCTACCTCCCCCTCTTCATACACCTCATACCCCTCTCTGGTTTGCAGGGTAGGTAGCAGAGGGGGAGGAACTAGTTGGGTAGTGTTGTCCATCAGGCTAGTTATACTAGTGTTCATTGCAACGTTGTAGTTACGATAAGCATCGTTCAGAGCGGCCACTCTACAATAAAAAAAAAGTACTTACTAAACTTTTTGACTGAGTCCTTGTCTTTTAAAATAAGATTAAAGCATGCCTGTGCAAACATAAAGATATTGGAAAGCTTTTTCCAATTAATGTAGAGACGCTTCGCTCGCTCGGTCAATTTATTTGGATCTTCTTGACGTGTCACTGTTGTGTGTGTGTTTGAAATAACCGGTGTGGTGGAAGGGTTTAAGTGCGCCACAAAGAGGCTCTTTTCGTGTACTTGACACCATGTTGTCGCACTTTTGATAGGTTCTACGACATGTCGGTTTCCTCACGATGTTTTCCTTCACCGTTGAGATTACTGGTATAGTGTACCTACATAATTTTTTGGACACAAAAACTTATTTGTACACGAATGGATTTGAACCGACGACCTTATGATCGTTTATTTGGATAAATCATTATCATCAGTCCACCGCTAGACATAGGTATATCTATACTTAGTACTATAATAGTTTCTTCAGGGTAGGGTAGGCAACACAACAACAGCACCCTTGGTGTTGTTGGTGCCTATGGGGGACGGTGACCGCTTACCATCAGGTGGGCCGTAAGATTTCCTGCAGTTTTTACAATGTCGTTGGACCATATCGGTTAGTTTCGATGCTACTTGTGGGAGAAAGACGACTGCCGACGCGACATATACTTAATACTTATTATGTATCTAGCTACTAAGTAGACCTGAATAAACAAGCTTTTTACTTTTACTCATTTTTTGTTGATTACAATGCGCGCACAGGATCTTTATCCCTTTGAAGTTGGGCACTAGAAGTCGGCTAGTTTATAATGCGCACTTGATGTGCGGGCAGGTTTTTCCGCAAGTAGGCCGCTGGTGGGCCCATACATTTTAGTGCACATACATTTTTCGACAGAAAAACTCATTGGTACACGAGTGGATTTGAACCCACGACCTTCGGATCGGAAGGCAGGGCCACTACCACTAGACCACCAGTGCTCTCTTGGGCACTAGAAACGATTGGGCATATTGCTGCTGTGCGGAAAAGTGTCAAACGTTTGTACGAACCAAAAATATGTAGGTTCCTATTTTTGGTTCGTGTGCGTACTGTACTTACTTAGCCAACCATTCCTGATAGTTAGCAGAGCCGACATCGTACATGAAGTTTGTACGCAGATCTTGAGTTCGTTTCATGAGAGTCTGGTTTTTGCCGACAGCAAAAGGTTTTCCAATTCGATCTTGCATCATGTTCTTACCCATTTCCTCCAATATTTGTTCCGCAACGTAGTTCCGACAGTGGTACTCGTTCATCATTTTCCTAAAATATAATTCTTATTAAATATTCATAAATGATAAAAGCCAATGACCCTTTCTCGTCCCACTTTTGGCAGCGGACGGCTCACAGAGGGGGTTTTTAGTGGGTTCATGCCCCACATACCTACCCTCTTTCGTCTCTCCCCCGCGGCGGAAGAGAAATGCGAAGGCATTTTCCCATCTTAAAAAAAAAAAAGGTGTAAAATATTGTTTTAAATGAAAAATAATTATTCTAATTACATTCACAGTCCTATCTTAATTCAAGTACTTTGGCCTCCCGCGATACAGGCTTGTCCTAGTGCGGGGACCACCAGTAATTTAAATAAGACTGTAATATTATGTTCTTTGGTAAATAAATAATTTTGTATTTGTATTTTGTCCACAAAAAAGATGACTCATTTTTGATGAATAACTTTTGAGATTATTATAAAGATTTATAATCATAATATTTTCCTAGAGCAAAGGATCGGCATGATTTTTTGAATAGGTAGTGGTGGTTTAGGGGTCAGAAAATGACAGCCTAACTTTTATCCCGGAAAAATGAACAGGCTCCGCGGTGCATACACGAACCGTACAAGGGTTTTTTTTCCCATCCAGTTGCTATAGAGGATAAACTTATCATAGGCATAGAGGAAAAGTAAATACTTTTTAGTCGCGGGAAAACCCCGCGGGCGCAGCTAGTTAAGCACACACAAAAATGAATAGAAAAAATAAAACAACGTAATTCAAGGAATTGACAGTGTAGTTACATTTACAACTAGTTGAATGTACTTAGGTACCTTACAATGCTTAGGTATGTCCTAAGGACTCACCTATGATAATCAAGGGTGGTGAGAGCAGCATCCATTGATCCGTTGACAGACTCCGATTTCGTGCTGACAGAATAATTATTACTCTCCTTGTTCCCTTCTTCTATGAAATATGTTGGCATCAAATCCGTCCTCAATATATCGTTCACGTTTAGTTCACTTTCGAACATTTTTAGAGTTTGCGCGCTTTCAAAAATGATGAAAATTAAAATAACTCTGAGCATTTTGATGTGATCTCCAAGGAAAGCTAGACATGAATGTCACATGCACAAGTTAAACGTATTTTTCGAGTCATAGAGCGGAAAATCTTCGAGCAAATTGTGATTTTATCCGTTGACTCTCTAGATAACTGTTTTTAAAGAGTGCGTTGCTATTAGATATGTTTCGCTCATAACTGATGATGATGATGAAAAAAGGCAAACACTGTTTTTGTACACAAACTAGCTGATGGAACAAGCGTATGGCTCACCAGATGTTAAGTGGTAACTATCGCATAAGTATAACAAAGCATTTACTTGTACCTAAGTCACGATGACGTCAGGAACGTGCCCTACGATGCACTGCTCTACGTCCCTCAATTTGAGGCATATAGATGTTTATCCCCACGGGCCAGTATTATCACCGGCACCCGCACCCTTCAAACCGAAACACAGCAAAAACTTATTTATTTTTTAAACAAAACCATAGCTATTGTATTCAAAGTCAAAGTCAATAGTTTTTTATTCAGTACGATGCAAGAATCACTTTGAAACGTCTTAAAGCTAGGTGAGTCTAGGTGCCAGTTCCACGCGACCAAGCGTAGAAGAACAGGCAACAAACTACGTCTCGGTTCCTACCGTTTTTTTATATGATCCTTTTACAAATCAAAAATAGTCTAAAATAATAGCAGTGAAGTTCCAGTGTGGTGCCACTTCACTTAGTCAGACGTATGCAATGCAATAATACAAAAGCAAAAGTTTCAAAGACAGCACACGCTACGCTTCAATGTTATACTATAGTATCTACACTATTGTACCTACTTACCTACTCTGAAACTTCTTACAACTAAAGCTAGGCCCAGTTCCACGCCAATTAGCCTAGAAATACAAACAAGAAACTTCCCGTGATCTTATAAAGTCATCGGTCCATAGGTTCGGTAAAGCTTCGAAAAGAAACTTTCAGCAATATTCCTACGGGAATTGTATTTGTTTGATCTTTTCTGAAAAACAATCTTATTAATGAAACTCCCCTTTACATCATAGAAAGTAAATCAGATTCCTTCTACCAGAAGATAAATAAAGCCCCCGGTGGTCCAGTATTAAGATTAGCCCCGCTGCGCCGCTGATGGTCCCATTATAAACCCGCCCCTCCCGTTAGGAACCACTTAGGGGTAGTAAAAGGATCCATTGTTGTATTACAAATGTTCGGATGTCATCGAAGAGACGTTTGACGTGAGAACGTACCATATTGCTGCAGAAAGTAGGCATTTACTTACTGCTGGTAAACTAAATTAAGTAGGCAAGTAGATAAGCACCTATTTACCGTTGTTACAACCACTTAAATTAAACTTAATTACCTACTTAGATGGTATGTACTTAGAGATAATTTATTTGTATCTATGCTGGTAAGTCTGGTAAGTAAAATAAAAATCCCGGAATTGCATGAATCAAATGGTAATTGGCGTATCCATGTTAAGTTTACAAAATGACATCCCGATTCCCGGTTTTGGCACCAGAGATTACGATCATTTGTGATGATGACTGATGACCTATTTACCTACTAGATAACCTACTAGTAAATAGATAAAGGTAGACAGGTAGGGTAGAAAAGGTGGTGGTAATCGAACACAAAAAATTTTGTGGTGGTAATACAAGAAAAGGCACCAAGTTTTATAGCATCATCAAAAGTTTATTCAAACGTAGAAGCTAGATATAGAGCCTACCTTTAATGAGTATGTTTTAGAATACTATTGCAATTTCATAAGTGGGATACTTTATAACGACTGGTATAAATGTAACAAGACAATGAAAATATACGCGTTATTAAGTGCTATTATGATTATCCATAAACCACGTGGACTTTACTTTGTAAACACGTGATTTATGGAAATGGTTTGATGCAGGTACTTGTAATAACTATTATAAATTAATATTATAATTACAAGAATGTTATCATTAATTTTAAGTGAACACTTTTATTTGTAAAATATGGAAACGGTTGCTTTTGGCTGGCAGCCGCCATTTTGTTGTTTACGACTGTTCGTTGGTATAAAGGTAGATGGCGGCTGTTCCAGCGACAGTCTTGGTCTACCCGTCGTCCTGACAAGTTCTAGTTATGGCTCCATGATGTTACCCTGTTTTGCAAAACCTGCATATAAAAGCTAAGTACCTACCAATTGTGATTAAATTAAGTACTCAGTTGTATCAGAGCTTATTAATGGTTAATAAATATGATTATTGTTTAATAAAGTATGTTTCACTAACATATCAGAAAATGGGATAAAGAAAAGCATGCCCACTATTTAGTTTCTTTTGTTATTTGACTTTTTGCCATGTATTTTTTTTTCCACGTTGCAACAGTATCTTGTGCTTTTCCCCTTTCATTTACAGGACATCCATGGCCAGAAGCCAGAGCTCTCCTGTGCTGCCATCGCGATGCGGCAACAAGAGGATCGCCGGTCAGGCAGCCAGCGGCTTTGCAGTCACCCGCGAGTCTCATCGTGTGATCGCCTCTCCCGACGGCGCTCCCGCAGCTGAACTGGCTGGAACGTCGGCGCTGCAGTCACCAGCCACGCAGTCTGTCGCGACATGGTTCACACGGAGTGTGTCACTCTTGCATCGTGTGCGGAACTCCGGGATGGATCATCGAGCGAGCAACCTTCACTTCACGGCGTCACAGCGGCTCAACAGTCGACCCCGTGGTGTGCATCACGCAGTCTCCGCAGCCTGCTACGTTCACCTGGTGACCAGCCCCGAGACGACCAGCATCATCATCTCAGCCTGTGACACCGGCATTCCTGGGATGTTCAGCCTACCACAGCATGAAGTCTCCGCAGCCTGCTACGTTCACCTGGTGGCCAACCCCGAGACGACCAGCGTCATCATCTCGGCCTGCAACACCGGCATTCCTGGGATGTTCAGCCTACCACAGCGCGAAATCTCCGCAGCCTGCCACGTTCACCTGGTGGCCAGCACCGAGACGACCAGCATCATCATCTCAGCCTGCAACACCGGCATTCCAGACATCGTGAATATCGGTCACACAGTCTACAGCTCTACACGCAGCGAGCACTACGACAACATACCCACCACAGGTTTTTGTTCGATGGCAGTCAGGTAACCAACTTGGACATTTCAACCACAAAATACAATCTTAATTTAGTTAACTCTTTATTGAAAAAAAAAAACACAAAGAAGATAGATAGAAAATACTTTATTGATCACCAAAACTTATAAATAGACAACAATACCTAAAAAAAAAACAACTTAAACTATTTGTATGATCAATGGGCAGTCTTATCGCTGAGCAGCGGTCTCTACCAGACAACCGTTGGATGGATAGGACTGATGTTACTTACGAGGGGTGATTGGAAAAATAAAAGATAGTCACAAAATATTGATGCGTAGCTCACCTACATACACAATTCAAAAGAAAAATAACAAAGGAATATACTTACATTATTCTAAGGCTACATAATATACCTACATAACAATTAAATATGAAAAAGGGGCTTAATGCCACAGCATTTTTGACATTACATAATAATATATCTGAGATGTATATCCTCTTCGTATAACCAGATTACTGGCAACTTGTTCTAACTTCAGCTTGGATCGGAAGTTGTCTTTGTTTGGATTCTAATTGATTGCTAGTGCTTTAATTGTTCCGTCAGGGTTCATCTCTATTTATATATTTGTAGATTATCTTTTTTGTTCTTCAATGGACTTTAGAAATGGAATGTTGTTTCAAGACTATTTTGTAAGTTCCTCTAGTTGTTGCCATGGTGTCTTCTGCAGGAACTACTCCATTCTATCATTGTTTGTGCAACCAGAGCCTGGTGTTTTTCCCACCGCTTTTGATGTTTGTGGTTTGAATTGCAGAACCTTCTATTATGTCATCGAAGTTTTTTCGGGGAGTCATCGACGTTTTTGTCATTGGTATTATGTATATATACTCGTAAGTCGTAGCTATCAAAAGTGTATTACGCTTTCTTTGTTGGATTATTTTTAACTAGCGACCCGCCCCGGCTTTGCACGAGTGCAATGCTGATACTAAATATACTACTGAATGTATGTAGGTATATACAACGTTCACAGTTTTTTTATCAGATAATACAAATATGTTTAAAGCATATAAAACACTTATGCAGCACTAAATTACTTTATTATTATTTATAACACGATAAAAAGGGTTGCACAACAACGCGGTGAGCGAGTAGCGAGAATCGACTGTCCTGCCGGTGGTTATTTCTTACTACCCGCACGGCGACGGGCGAGTCCATTATCGGGGCAGTCCATTGCACGTTGTTTGTTTCCATTGTCATCGCACGATAAAAGTTAGTAAACAATAAACTTTGTAGTACATTAATTCTTCTACCTACTACTAGATACCTATGTAAAATGGATATTATGCATTTCAATGCACACTTACATAATAAATCACGTTACGTTTGCAAATCAGAGTTAATATTAGTCTGAGTAATTCTATGTTCAGTTGAATTTTATCCAAGGTACCTTAAAATCCTCCGTAAATTTGGGTCCGTAATAAGCAGCTCAAATATTCATTTAAATGGTAACTTATAGATCTTTGTACGGTGTACAATACTGTAGAATATTTATTTACACAAAGAAACTTACAATTAAACAAATATTTACAAAATGTACAAAATACACAAGAAACAGTTGAGCTATCTACAGATCGTTACAAACGATCTAGAGATAGCTCAACTGATCCAAATCAGTGCCAGACGGAAGCGTCCCCAAGACGCTGGCGGCATTGCCACGCTGAATAGCAATGCTTATACGCTGCGCCAGATACCCACCAGCTCTTGGGTCACGCGTCGCCTCGATCAGTCGCCTAGACAAAATTTTGAAGACCCGCGAGGCCTGTAGAATATTATTTTGGATCTATTTCGTAGGGTTCAGCTAGTGTTTGCAATGTAAGCGGAAAAAAAAGGGGTGTTTTATCTCTACTGTACATATGCATGTATTATACAAATAAACCTTCCTCTTGCATCACTCTATTATATTTAAAACAACAGCAAAATCCGTTGTGAAGTTTGAAAGATCTAAGCGCACATAGAAACAGACGGACAGTAGATAACTTTGTTTTATACTGTTTAGTGATATAGGTTGTAAACTTCCAAATAGGAAGAATGCCTTTGTGTAAAGAAAGAGTCTTTAGATTCTTTCTTGAATTTTCTTTCTAATTGTAAAATTTCTTGGTTGCAATATCTTTTATGATATCTTTTATGACGGGAGATTTTGAAGTTTCTATGGTAATTTTACCACATTTATCTTCCATCTTCGATTCTTTTCGTCGTGTGGTCATATAATTATTATGACAATATTTTTCTCTAATTGTTACTTAATACCACTTGGCTTTTATGATCTTGTTTTTAACACGTTTCCTACGTCTTGATGATGCATAAATGAACACTTGATCACTTGTAGTATGAATAAATCACCCCAAGCAGTTTCCAACCAAGGCTAGTTTTCTAAGCATAGGGTGAGCCTGGTGGACTTTATGACTTGGTTCTTGGGTTTGAGCTAATTTTCCCGAGGAGCAGATGAACTGACCCTGGTGTGAAATATTTTGTCCGCCAAATTGACTGTTTTGGTAAATATCTTTTCTCAATTCTATTCACTTATTTCGAAACATTTGGAACCTCATCACATGCACATACAATACAATTTTATGGTTAGTTGTTAAGTGTTGTTTTAGTTTGAGACCCACTGTGATCTAATTTGTAGTTGTACCACAAGCGTGATTTCACACTTTCCTTCACGAGCTGTTTCTAGAGCTTCAGTAACTGTGTTGTTTTCTCACTGATGAATGTTGCTTGAGAATATTGATCTATTTATTTGCCCGGTCGAAAGTTGTGTCCTTGTTTGCTCGATGCTTCAGAAATCGCTGTTGCTGATAGCACTATTCTTTGTCCAGTAGTGGTTCACTGTGACTTTATTTATGGTTCGTATACGTTGGTATGTGTTTACTTCTTTTTCTCCATTTTACTACATCTATCGGTAGTGATTATGAAAGTACTTGTTGTAGCTACCCATGTGGTATTGCATAATGGTATAGTCGGCGTATTCTACAAGACACATGCAATCTACATTAGTGTGCTGAGTGCCCTGATACTAGACAGTTGAAACATAGTTGTTATATTGTTACGTACTCTCTCCGTCTTGGTGAAATCATGACAGTGGCCTAGTGTATGGTTATCATTGCACATAATGAACTTTCTTGTTGTAAGTGTGAGGCAACAAAATCTTTGATTCACAGACTTAACCTGTTTGGCAATGCTGGTTGTAGTTAACTCCAATGTACGGAAACTTGATTTTAGAAATGTCTTGAATTCAAGCCATGCTAGCGATGGGCGACTCCGAGAGATACTAATGCTAATGTTTCGAAAACTCATATCTCTCGAACTATTCGAACAACGCTGATAGGTACTAATATACTAATATACTAATCTAGCTAGCCCCTACGGGTAAAAAGTGTTCTGTGAGCTAGCCTGACTGTCACGAACGAAAGAAGACAGTATGTACCTATACTAACGAACGACTAACGAACGTACAAGGCGAACGACTAACGAAACGAATTGATATTATTATCTGTTATGTATTTCTTGATACTAACAGATAATAATATCAATCAAGCGCTCGAGTGGTGAATGAAATGATTACGAAACAAACGATCGTTTGTTCCACGCTGTGAATGAATGAAACGCAAGCAAGATCCACCAAACAGAAAAGGTGTATCTGCCAATTTAGAGTTTTTCATTTCGATGGGGATTTTAGCATAATAAGCTTAGTAGTTTTATATGAGTAGAGTACTATATATAGATTTACGGGATCGTAATTCAGTAGGTAAATAAAATAGTATGCTATTAATAAACTTAACTTTATTATAATGAAAATGCAGGAAATTCTGTTGTTATCTAAAATAAAAATAAACAAAAGTTATCTTACACTAGGTAGCTTAATTTGACAGCTATTTCTTTATTAACGAAAATAACGAGGACGGCTGCACTTAAAAGTGCTGTTTAATTAATGAAACAGCAGAATCAACACCTAATCTAATTAAGTAGGTACCTACTATTTACGTGAGGAGCCAGGAATGGGAGCGTTACTTCTTAGGAACAATATTTCGTTCAATTTTTCGGAGCTCAGGCGATTGCGTCTCTCAGTCAATATACATCCGGCCTTCGAAAATAATCGTTCAGATGGTACCGAAGTCGCTGGTATGCTCAGGTATTTTTGAGCCAAATTATAAAGGCCCGGAAATAAAGTTTTATGAGTCTGCCAGTATTGAAGTGGGTCACATTTTCGGTTCAGCAAATTTGTCTCATTGTATTGTCTGATCATTATGAGTGCTGTTGTGGTAGGCGTCTCAGTACTTCGTTGTTGCGATGCCCTTGAGTCAAAATGTGACCATAGTGACATGCTAGCACTGGCATTGGTCACTGCAGGATGTATTTCAGGTATTATTGCATTTTGCTGTGCTGATAACATTGCGAGTTCATCCATT
>CALNDX020000010.1:35000-50000 GCA_939531255.2 Thera britannica | reverse complement strand
GCATAGGGACTGCGAAAGCACGGCCTATCGATCCTTTAGTACTAAAGAGTTTTTAGCAAGAGGTGCCAGAAAAGTTACCACAGGGATAACTGGCTTGTGGCAGCCAAGCGTTCATAGCGACGTTGCTTTTTGATCCTTCGATGTCGGCTCTTCCTATCATTGCGAAGCAAAATTCGCCAAGCGTTGGATTGTTCACCCATCAAAAGGGAACGTGAGCTGGGTTTAGACCGTCGTGAGACAGGTTAGTTTTACCCTACTGATGGCTTGTCGTTGCGATAGTAATACTGCTCAGTACGAGAGGAACCGCAGTTTCGGACATTTGGTTCATGCACTCGGCCGAGCGGCCGGTGGTGCGAAGCTACCATCCGCGGGATTATGCCTGAACGCCTCTAAGGCCGAAGCCAGCCTAGCCGAATCCGGCAAGGATATGCTCACTGTGGAGCCCCGAGAGTCGGGAGGCTCTAAACAATGTGACTTTACTAGTTGCGCTTTACTTCGTAAGGTGTGACGTCGAAGCCCATTTGGATCGCGGAGATCGGTGCGTACGGTTTTAACACGTGCACCACGGCTCCGAAGGTCCGGATTTAACTCAGTTCGATGTCGGGGCTCGGAATAGTCTGTAGACGACTTACGTTCCTGGCGGGGTGTTGTGCTCGGTAGAGCAGCGTCGTGCTGCGATCTGTTGAGACTCAGCCCTACGCCAGGTGATTCGTCCGAGGACGAGTTATGGCTCTTTTTCATGTTTTTGCAAAAGCCCTAGGTAGGAGTGTGTTAATTCAAATGGCCGCTATGGGAGTATAAAATTCGTCACGAGTAAAATAATTTTATTAAGAGTAAAAATTGTATCGTTACTACTGTTTCTATACCGTACATATAATATTATTATTAATTTCAGTGTTAAAAGAGTTCTCTATTACATCATTTATTTTATTTTCTTTCCTTTTTTGTTTCAGGTATGTGGCGCATTTCTTTGGACACGGTTTTACATTAATTATGTAATAGAAAAGGTCAAATGCAATGTAAGTTACTGCTATAGTTTATTATGGGTAAGCAATATTCATTAAGGCTAGATTTTTCATACTAATGAGTTTTTTTTATTTTTTTTTATAATTGTTGCCGTTTTGTTATAATTGTGTTTCTTTTTTTTTATGTTTGTTATCGCATAATTTCGTCATTTGTAAAGAATCTTTTTTTTTATCTGGAAAGTCATATTTTCATCAGAATCGGTTCAGCCGTTTCGTTTATATGTTTGTTACCTGCATACCACTGTCCAACTGAACTAATTGGTTTTATTTTATACATATGACCCACCTGATGTTAGGTGGTAACCATCGCCACGGTTGTTGGCGAGTTTGTCCATGAAGTCGAAGATTCTCAAGTTCTTTTCAACACTAGTATTATGATATTATATTCCCATCTTTGCTTACTTAAATAATAATTAATCGTACAGAAATGCCTGGTTTTTTCCTCGCGAGATGTTTCCCTTCACCCCGTTTGAGAGTACATTAATTTTTAATGTTTTTACGTGTGTGGTGTACGTTGGGGATCGAACCCACCACCAGCCCATAACTACCACCAACTGAGCTGTGAGGGATGTGTTGAGAGCCCTACATAATAAAAAAATAATAGCTAACCAATTTTAATGCGACCAGTACGTGCCCGCGAGCCATGGACCTCGACGACTCTTCGAGCAGCTTGGAGGTGACCCCAGAGGCTGTGCTACCGCCGTATTTCTCTCAGGTTAGTTTTTATATACAATTCAAGATGTGTGTGATCAATGGATATGCTTGCAATAATAGAGGAATGAATTCGTCGAAAATGAATGATGAAATATTACAATTTTTCTCGCCGTTTGAAATATACCTATTTCAAACCTAAAAAAACGCAATAAATATCATAATGTAAGCCTGAAGAGCAAAGCAATGGAGTTTTGTGGTCATCGCCATTTGTTGGCACCATATTTATTTGTATTTTTATTAATCGTTAGGGTTAGTTGCGAGCCAATTATTCATTTACAAATAATAAATAAAAAAAAAGTAAAGGCCTTTCTCGAAGCCTAGTCTGCCTTAACCCGCAGGAAATACCTGGTTTTTTCCTCACGATGTTTCCCTTCACCGTTTGATTGAGATCACTAGCTTATTATCAGCGCATGACCCCTGATTGGAACCAGCGACCGAAAGGCGGGCTGGCTACTACCACCGAACTAGTATTTACCTATACGCAGTGAATAAACATCTGTGTTCACCATACAAATATTTGTTTTCGGCGGGGATCGGACTCGCCCCCCTCCAGCGGCGCAGGAGGCAAAGCTACTTACCAATTATGAGACACACCTTTGTGACTACCTTAAAAAATAAAAAACACACATACCTAACCAATTTGAATGCGACCAGTACGAGCCCGGCGCGCCATGGAGGAGCGGGGGGCGGCACGCTGCCGGCTGGCTGGCTGTGGATGACCACATAGCTACCCCTACCGCGGTATTTCTCTTGAGGTAAGTTTTTGTATCTATACATTCTACAGTTCAAGAGCGCACTGTAAACGGATATCTATAATTAGTACATTACAGCCGCGCACTGTAATGAGTGTGATGCTGGCTGCCTGCCTGGTGGTGGCCGTGAGCGCAGAGTAACGTAGATTGTTAACCGAGGGTCGAAATAATCAATTCCCGAGGTATTTAGACGCCCAAGCGTCTAACGCAGCGCGGGCTGCTATAGTCCGAGTAGGAATTGATTCTTTTACCCGAGTTAAACACTCTACTTTTCATTTCGAATACATGACAATGATGAAAAATAAAACCCTGTGTTTTTGTCAAATTTACACTGTGTTTTACACCAAGTGTACTCTTGAGCATATTGAATATCGGCTCCATAGCGAGAAGGCTGTAGTTTGCTACACAGTCTATTATAATATGCAAGAAATACAATTTCGGAAAACAATTTTATATTCTTCTCTGCTTTTGTATTTTGAGATTTCTGGCAAAATATTTTCAATAGCACAATTTGCCTCGTTTTCAATTGAATCTGGTGTCAACATTACAGGATCGCTTGAACTCACTCATTTTTAATAAATATTCAAATCTTAGCATAAAAAAAAAAAAATAAAAAAAAATTGAATTCCGTCACAGATACATAGCAGATTAGTATCCCGCCAATTTATGTCGACTTTTTAAATGTTTTAAATATGGAACTCATTAGTTTTTTTAACAGCTGACAGCAGATCTATGAGTTTTTCCCTAAAAAACTCAATCAAAACAACACTACTACTTTCCGAGTATGAGAAATGAAATAGTACATTATGATATAAGTGCGGTAAGTTGAAAATTACAGCCGAGGCGTTATTGCAAGCCCGAGCCGTAGGCGAGGGCTACAAGAAAGCAGAGGCTGTAATTATCAAAGCGCACGTATGTCATACGACGTTTTATAACACATTTACGAGGAAACAAATAATACTCGGACTTTCGTACGAACTTACTTACTTGTAGTAATTACTTACTTGTTAAAACAGTTGGAAAAATTTGAACAATTTGTAAAGTTGATTTACGTTGCCACCACAATGAGCTTGACTTATATTTTTAAGAAAGTTCCATGAAATAGGCTAAAAACACACTTTCTGTGAAAATGAATTGGCATCTTTGCTTGTTTTCCATAAGATGAAGTTTTGATACGCTTGTAAGTATCTATCGTTCGATTTTTCAGGCAAGAGGCTTAAAGTAGCCTTTTTCACTGCCTCTCAATTGAGAATTTTGGCGGTTCGAATTAATAAATTCATCATTACTTGACGACATTTTCAAACAAAAATAATACAGCGAAAAGAAAAAGCGCGCGGAATAACTTTTTACTTTTTCACAAATTAGCTATTTTTTTTTTTTAAGGCAAAGGCACAAAAACAGCCAGTATTACTAATAGAGTAAATTAATATTTTTTTGTTTTTGTTACAAATAAATGGTATTAATTTATTGTTAAAATTAATTAAATTAAAGAATAAATGTGTATTTTCTATATTTTATCTCCCAGAGTTAATTTTATTCATAAAATGTTTACCACAAAAAAATCTTAGCAAAGAGTTTTTATGTCAGTTTTCTGACATAAAAACTCTTTGCTAAGATTTAAAAAGGTACCGTTCGTGGATTGATTACCGTGCGTTTTACATTACGATAACGCACAAGTACGTAAAAACATACATAACGATATTGAAATCGGTGAAGTAGGAGACCCTTTATGAGCAAATGTGTTATAAAAACTTTTACCGCGTCGTGCTCTTTTTAGGGTTCCGTAGCCAAATGGCAAAAACTTTTTTGTGGTTATCAAATTCGTTAAATAACGTGATATTAATCCTTATCCAAATACACACGTTATTCATCACAAGGTAGGTTAATTTTGAGCAAAATCGATTTCAATAAACATCAAACTCGAAATAGTATATTTCATTACAAGTGCGGGAAGGCTGTCATTGCAAAGAGTTCCGACAAATGTCTACCCGAGCCGAAGGCGAGGGTTGACAGTCGGAACAAGTTGCAATGACGGTTCCGCACGTGTACTGAACGACTATTTTTAATACAGTTGCGAAAAAATTAAGCAATTTAATAAAATAATAAAAATACCATTTGCTTTTTAGGGTTCCGTAGCCAAATGGCAAAAACGGAACCCTTATAGATTCGTCATGTCTGTCTGTCTGTCTGTCTGTCTGTCTGTCTGTCTGTCTGTCTGTCTGTCTGTCCGACCGTGTCACAGCCATTTTTCTCCGAAACTATAAGAGTTACACTGATGAAACTTGGCGAGTAGATGTATTCTGTAAACCGCATTAACATTTTTACACAAAAATAGAAAAAAAACTATAAATTTTGGGGGTCCCCATACTTTAAACTGCAACTCAAAAAAATTTTTTTTGTCGAACCCATACGTGTGGGGTATCTATGAATAGGTCTTCAAAAATGATGTTGAGGTTTCTAATATCGTTTTTTTCTAAACTGAATAGTTTGCGCGAGAGACACTTCCAAAGTTGAAAAAAGTTGGTCCCCCCCCTCTAACTTCTAAAATAAGGGAATGATAAAACTAAAAAAAATATATGTTGTACATTACTATGCAAACTTTCAACGATATTTGGTTTGAACGAGATCAAGCCAGAAGTTTTTTTTTTATACGTCATAAATCGTAAACCGCAATTTACCTTTCGACGAACTACAAGAACCTGTTTCCTGTTTATTTTCTGTATATTATGTTACTTGATGCTACGGAACCCTTCATGGGCGAGTCCGACTCGCACTTGGCTGCTTTTTTCTCTTCTCTCCACGCAATAAGTTCGTCGTATGTATGCATGTAGGGACTTTTTTACTTTTCCGGTAAAATGTTCTCCGAAGCATTTTTGTGCAATTATACTGAGTTCCGGTGGTGTTAATTCAAAAAAACTAGGGTCGAAATTACTCATTTTGTGCAACAAACAAATAAACTCGCAAAGAAAATTTCTGAAAAATGGCGCCAAGCGCCAACCGTAAAATATAAGCAGAGTTTTTTTTTTTTTCTTCACCCATTCTGGAAGGCAAAGGGAACTATACCCATACAGCCAAGTCTTCAGTAGATTTTTTTTATTGATATGAATTGAAAATGAAATTTAATGAGATGAAATGAAATGAAACCTAACATAACTCATTCAATCAAATCATTAAATCTGTTAATGAAACAAATTAGTAGCTTCTTTTTAGAAATAATACGTATTTGCATGAATCATAAAAACTTCGATGAATTTTTTTAGTAAAAACTTCATGGTTGGTTTTTCTTTTTAGACATTATTTTGACAGTTGGGAAAGAAAAAGCACTAGTGCGGGAATGGTAAAAAAAAAGCACGCGTGTGTAATAGCCCACATCCCGAACGCTATACGTCCCTGCAATACGCCACTTTTTGAGCAACTGTATTAAAAATTTTTTATTCAGTACGATGCAAGAATCACTTTGAAACGTCTTAAAGCTAAGTCATCTTAGGAGATACATATTTATCGTTTTGAAATTAGTCCGCTCCCCCTACGGAACATTTTTGTCAGCGAACTGCTTTTTAACCGACTTCAAATCAAAAAGGGGGAGGTCCTCAAGTCGGTTGTTTAAACTTAATCATTTTTGTGGGGCGATTTGTTTTTTTTTTCATTTGGTAGGTCCAAATTCTTCCAGATTGGTGGTGTTCCCATTAAAATTTTATCATAATCGGCTTAGCCGTTTTCTTTTCAATGTTTGTTATCGCATAATTTCATAATTTAATGAGCCGATTTGAAAAAAAAAAATTCAGTTTCACCTCTGTCATTCATCACGATTCAGTCAATTATTTTTATTGTTTTTTTTTTTTTTTTTTTTACAACTTGCTGATGATGTATCAAGGATATGGCCCAACTGATGTGTTAAGTGATAACACCATCGCCTATAACAAAGTATTGCCTCGTAGGTTATATAAAAATGTGAGATCTTATATTAGGTTAGATTTGACTTGGCCAGGCCAGTCATCTCAGACATTTTATATAGTTTTTCAACATTTTAATTCTGATAAAAACTGGCAAAGTCAAATCTAACCTACTTTTTGAGATTGCACTTTTTTAAATAACAGCAATAATTGTTATAGGCATCCAATAAAGCAAAGAAATAGAGTTTTAATACTTCCGCATAACTTCGTCATTTGTGAGCCGATTTGAAAAATTATTTTTTTATCTGAAAGGTACTGCTTCCAGATTGGTCACATTTTAATTTTATTAAAATCGGTGTTGCCATTTTTTTTTAAATAATTTTTTTAATGTTTGTAACTGCATGCCTCCGTCATTTATAAACCGATTTAGAAAATTATTTTTTTATTTGGAAGGTTATTATGTCCAGATTGTCCCAAACAAATTTCATTAAAATCGGTTTACCCGTTTGGCAATGAAGTCGGTTTCTCAAGTTTTTTAAACTTATAATTATGTTCCTATAAATTTCGATTTTGCATATTATTATAACTTGGCATTTAGATCTCCATTCTTTTTGCGGCGATGCCCACGTCATCAAGCTGCACCCGTGCAGTTGTTCTTGTAATACACCTTTTGCATGCTTGATCACCGATAGTTACTATATAATGAATAATCAAAGCCTATCCAATATTTACTTAGAAAATCTGTAAATAATAAGAAATGACATTCACAATACTTCAAATAATAATGACACGTTTACATTTTAGAAACAGAACTGTATAGGGTTGGTTGGTATAGGTTAATAAGGTTTTAATACAATTCCCTAACTAAGGAGGTTGAAAGATTATTTTTTCATAGTTTACATTATTTTCAATTTCAATTTATTTATTCCAGAACCACTTTGAAACTTAACTAAAACTCAAAAAATTGGTCCGTTATTGTTTTTAATATACGTTAATAATATAAGTAAAATTGGTCTAACTGGTCACTTAACTCTATACGCGGATGACACTTGTCTTTTCTATTTCGATAAATCTATTCACGACATTATTGAAGACGCTCAAAAAGATCTAAATACAATTGATGAATGGTTAAAATATAATTTACTGACAATAAACACGACAAAAACATCATATATGATCTTTTCGGCAAAAAACAACAACGTTCCAGATTTTGCACCACTCACTATTAACAAGGAAATCATCAAGCAATCAACTCTAGAGAAGTATCTCGGGCTGTGGATCGATGACAAACTATCCTGGAAGCCACATATCGAACACATAAAAACAAAATTGGTGGCACTATCTGGAGCTTTGCGTAAAGCTGTAAACTGTATTCCTTTGAAGGCTCGTACTATTATATACAACGCACTAGTTAAATCACATCTCGAATACTTAATAGAAATTTGGGGCGCAGCCGCTGTGACAAATCTCACTCCATTGCAGAGAACCCAAAACAAGATAATAAAAGTACTTTTTAATTATCATTACCTAACACCAACTAAAGAACTCTACGAAAAAACTAAATTATTTAACCTTAAGCAACTATACACATACTCCACCTGCATCCTAATAAAAAAAATAACAACAGACTCAATCCAATCAAACATACAACTAAATTATAAAGAAAATAAACATAACCTAAGAAACAAGCTCAAATTAACTCTTACTAAGTCGCGAACGAATTACGGTAAGAAAACGATTGTGTTTGAGGGAGCACAGCTGTATAACAATTTGCCTGATGATATAAAAGAGTGTCCTAGTGTTAATATATTTAAGGGTAAACTGAAGAAATATTTATATACATTACTAGAATAATCTTTTTTGTAAGGCCCCAGAGGCATTTAGTTAGTTATATTACCTTAATTTTAAAACTGTATCTCATTATAAGTGAACTGTTTAGTTTTTATGAGAATAAACTTCTTTAACCTTAAAATACTTAATCTAATGTTTAATATTATTATGAGATTAGGTATGTGTTTGATTCCGATTTGCAATACACTCCGAACTAGTTTTTGCCGTAGCTTGACCTCGACTCTAATTTATTTTAATTATTATTTATTTTAATTAATTTATTTTGACATTACAATATGGTAATATCAATTCGGCATTTAATATTTTTGGATTTTTATGAATCCTGCTGGTTTCTTCATGTTTCTAAAACAAGCTGATACTTTAAAACTAGCGATAATAATAATTGACAAATAATAGGCTTAGTATCTGCGGGGTGAGACCTGCACTCCCCATGTCCTTTTAATTGTATTTTTTTTCTCCCACGATAGATAGACCTGAGAGGAGTTATGATACCTATCTTTAGCTTGGGCGACGAAGTATATAATGTACCCTATTCTTTAGTGATCGTAAGATAGGGAGGGGGGTTAGTCAAAATCGAATATTCGTATATTCCCATCATCGCTTAGCTAGTTTCTAAATAACGATGTGTTTGCATTTGTCCAGTACGTGCGGGGGCGGCCGCCGTGGACCTCGACGACGACGACTCTTCGAGCTGCTGGCGGGCTGGCTGGCTGGCTGGATGGCTGGATGGCTGGATGACCACAGAGGGCTGCGCTGCGCTGCTCCGCGGTATTTCTCTCAGGTAAGTTTTCTATACTTACATTCAAGAGTTCATTCAGAGCACATGAGCCAACGCCCATCTCTTGCGTGCAAAGAATGGATTCTTCCAATAATAGAGCATAATTATGTACATGTATGTTTCGCCGTTAGGGGGTGGGTTATAATATTTCGAGCCTGAATACGCAATAAACTTTTAATTATTATTTACTTTTCAACAATGAACACGAACGACACCACGACAAAAAAAAAGGCGCACGCCCCCGCGCATTGAATGCTCTTTTTTTTGTATTTGTTTCTTTCAATGAATTATCGCAGGTGTCGCGTGAGATAGGTGGGGGGCGAGCACACACACACATACAACTCCCTCGGGATGATATTATGCATTCGGACAGCCCGCGCCGCCCCCGCCGCCGAAGGTTAATAAAATAACATCGGGCGATACACGGTTTTTTTTTTTTTTTTTTTTTTTTTCAGCAGTCTTTTCTATTCCCAAAGGGCTGCCGTTCGATAATAAAATAATCCACCAATTCCGGCGTGCTTTAATCATAGACATGTCCAACTCAAAAAATTTGCGTTATTGTCAAGCGCAAACAAAATTCGTGCGCATGCGCACGTTCGACGTGCGCGCATTTATAACGATTCAACGTCTGTGAGCGCGCTCCGCGCCCATCGTGCGGGGCGCATGTTGAAGGAAAAAAAGATGGAACTCTGTAAAACACACGAAACTCAAAGCAAAACGTCGCATGTTGCTGATGAGAAGAGTTGTGTTAGAGAGCGAGGAGATGAAAATAAACTTATGATTTAATATGACTTATGTTCTTATACTATGCATGTGCTTCCTGGTACGTACACGTTTGTATAGACATATTTTTTTATGTTATAACGCTGTGTCTTTTATTAAATATACCATACGTGCGAAGTGGGGCGCCCGAGTCGAAATCAGCAGTAACTGTTGGTTTTTGTCGTCGGTCCCTCCCCGCTATTTTGATGCGTTTGGTCATATCTCTATATACACAATCTGTCGACGACGAGAGATTCGTCAACCGACAAGATAGTGTGTGCCTGTTTGTGAAACGTGCCTTCAGGACGTCGTAGCGACGATCAGTAGTTAGTTACTAACTTACTTACTGTATTTAGTTACGGCAGTTCTGGAGCCGTGTTCAGTTATCAATTCTGTTGATACATCGCAGCAGCTCAGGGCAGCGGCCTCTGCACACTCCGGGCGTGATCGTGCCCACCGCCTGTCGGTGATCGAATATCGGAATGTTTTGTACATTTTATCGTAACGATAAAACAACGTGGAATAAGATCTGCGACTCGAGGAAAATTCAATTAAAGGCTTGAACTGCCTCTAAAACGAACAACACAACAAATACGTTGGTTGGTTGCCCCTCTCTTACACATACAGAAAGAAAAGACATCCCCTCGCGCTCCGCTCAGTCGAGCGGGGGGAAGGGGGGACAGTTCGTCCGACTGGTTCGAGAGTTAGCTCCCTGGTTGATCCTGCCAGTAGTTATATGCTTGTCTCAAAGATTAAGCCATGCATGTCTCAGTGCAAGCCGTATTAAGGCGATACCGCGAATGGCTCAATATATCAGTTTTGGTTCCTTAGATCTTACTCAGTTACTTGGATAACTGTGGTAATTCTAGAGCTAATACATGCAATCAGAACTCTGACCAGTGATGGGATGAGTGCTTTTATTAGATCAAAACCAATCGACGGAGGGCCTCGCGTCCGAAGTCGTTAACTTTGATGAATCTGGATAACTTTTGCCGATCGCATGGTCCAGTACCGGCGACGCATCTTTCAAATGTCTGCCTTATCAACTTTCGATGGTAGTTTCTGCGACTACCATGGTTGTCACGGGTAACGGGGAATCAGGGTTCGATTCCGGAGAGGGAGCCTGAGAAACGGCTACCACATCCAAGGAAGGCAGCAGGCGCGCAAATTACCCACTCCCGGCACGGGGAGGTAGTGACGAAAAATAACGATACGGGACTCTTACGAGGCCTCGTAATCGGAATGAGTACACTTTAAATATTTTAACGAGGAACAATTGGAGGGCAAGTCTGGTGCCAGCAGCCGCGGTAATTCCAGCTCCAATAGCGTATACTAAAATTGTTGCGGTTAAAAAGCTCGTAGTTGCATTTGTGCGCCGCGCTGTCGGTGCACCGCATCCGCGGTGATACTGACACGTTTGCGGAGCATATCGTCGGTGAGCCGGCGGTAACACGCCGGCTCAATATCAAAATCCTATCGCGGTGCTCTTTATTGAGTGTCGAGGTGGGCCGACAATTTTACTTTGAACAAATTAGAGTGCTCAAAGCGGGCTCAAAATGCTGCTTGAATATTTCGTGCATGGAATAATAGAATATGATCTCGGTTCTATTTTGTTGGTTTTCAGAACTCCGAGGTAATGATTAATAGGGATAACTGGGGGCATTCGTATTGCGACGTTAGAGGTGAAATTCTTGGATCGTCGCAAGACGAACATCAGCGAAAGCATTTGCCAAAGGTGTTTTCATCAATCAAGAACGAAAGTTAGAGGTTCGAAGGCGATTAGATACCGCCCTAGTTCTAACCGTAAATATGTCATCTAGCGATCCGCCGACGTTACTACAATGGCTCGGCGGGCAGCTTCCGGGAAACCAAAGATTTTGGACTCCGGGGGGAGTATGGTTGCAAAGCTGAAACTTAAAGGAATTGACGGAAGGGCACCACCAGGAGTGGAGCCTGCGGCTTAATTTGACTCAACACGGGAAATCTCACCAGGCCCGGACACCGGAAGGATTGACAGATTAACAGCTCTTTCTTGATTCGGTGGGTGGTGGTGCATGGCCGTTCTTAGTTGGTGGAGCGATTTGTCTGGTTAATTCCGGTAACGAACGAGACTCTAGCCTGCTAAATAGGCGTCGTCATTTCGGTGTGCATGGCTTCGGTCAAGCAACTCACTGGCGACGTATTAAAATTCTTCTTAGAGGGACCGGCGGTTTCGAGCCGCACGAGATTGAGCAATAACAGGTCTGTGATGCCCTTAGATGTCCTGGGCCGCACGCGCGCTACACTGAAGGAATCAACATGTTCTCCCTGGCCTAAAGGCCCGGGCAACCCGTTGAAACTCCTTCGTGCTGGGGATTGGGGTTTGCAATTATCCCCCATAAACGAGGAATTCCTAGTAAGCGCGAGTCATAAGCTCGCGTTGATTACGTCCCTGCCCTTTGTACACACCGCCCGTCGCTACTACCGATTGAATGATTTAGTGAGGTCTTCGGACCGACACGCGGTGGCTTCACGGCCGTTGGCGTCGTTGGGAAGTTGACCAAACTTGATCATTTAGAGGAAGTAAAAGTCGTAACAAGGTTTCCGTAGGGGAACCTGCGGAAGGATCATTAACGTGTTTTTTTGTATTTTGCGTGTGTAACAACATACACAAATTATACATTGTAAACTGTTTTAATAACTCCATCCAAAGTTATATGATACTTTTGTGTCACCTCTTAGGCTCCCGTGTGTGTGTGTGTGTGTGTGGCTAGCTGCTGCTGCCGCTGCCGCATGACGCTCGCCCTGTGGAGCTTCGTCACGTCTCGCCGCAGGTTATGACGGGTGAGAAATCCGCATCCCGAATCTGCGCGCTGTTCTAAGACGTGTTCGTGAACTAAAATAAAATCCGTGCGGTTTAGAGTGAGAGAGCAATCTCTCGTTCTAAGATAAATATTATATAATATGAAATCTTTAAACTTTTATCCGAAAACTATTACCCTGGACGGTGGATCACTTGGCTCGCGGGTCGATGAAGAACGCAGTTAACTGCGCGTCATAGTGTGAACTGCAGGACACATTTGAACATCGACATTTCGAACGCACATTGCGGTCCGTGGATACACATCCAGGACCACTCCTGTCTGAGGGCCGGCTGCATAAATACAAAACCACATTGCGCGTTTTTCCCCGATAAGGGGAGGCGCGCGCATATGACGGTTCTCGTGCGCGCGCGAAAGTGCACAACACGGGTCCGTTTAAAAATTTGGAAACATTACACGTTGCTTGGTGGTATTCTCTTGTTGCTGGCGACACACGATGTGTAAAAATGTTGCGTTGTCGCGTTCGTGCACTAGAGTTATAGAAACCTGAATGTGGAATCTCAGATGTTTGTAGGCGGACTCGACGTCCGAAGGGCGTGTCGGCGCTCGCGCCGTAACGTCGTAACGGATATCGTGTCTGCCTCCCATTTTTATACGTTGGCCTCAGATCAGGGAGGATTACCCGCCGAATTTAAGCATATTAGTAAGCGGAGGAAAAGAAACTAACTAGGATTTCCTTAGTAGCGGCGAGCGAACAGGAATAAGCCCAGCACTGAATCCCGCCGTTGTAACGGCGGCGGGAGATGTGGTGTTCGGGAGGTTCCGCTTTCTTGTCGTCGTCCACTCCTGTCCAAGTTCGTCTTGAACGGGGCCCATTTCCCACAGAGGGTGCCAGGCCCGTAGCGACGGAGGACGGCGGCGAGAGGGACTCTCCTCAGAGTCGGGTTGCTTGAGAGTGCAGCCCTAAGTGGGTGGTAAACTCCATCTAAGGCTAAATATTACCGCGAGACCGATAGCGAACAAGTACCGTGAGGGAAAGTTGAAAAGAACTTTGAAGAGAGAGTTCAACAGTACGTGAAACCGCTCAGGGGTAAACCTGCGAAACTCGAATGAACGAACGGGGAGATTCATCGTTATTCGGCGGCGTGGCGGCGCGCTCTCGATGCGCACCACCTCGGTGGTGCCGCACGGGGTGCGTCGTTCGACGTTCGCCGACGGCGTGCACTTCTCCCTTAGTAATACATCGCGACCCGTTCGATGTCGGTCTAAGCGCCGTTCGGGAGTCATTGTTGCACCTCTCGGGGTGCAGCGGTGACCGTGACGGTCGCCGACCGGCTGTCGGACGGTATCTGAACGGATCGCGTACGCGTTAACGCGCGTCCGGCCCGACGCAAGGTGTCCGTCGTCCATCCCCCGTCCTGCCCGAGCGCGGGCGGGGGTGCGGCGCGCCTGTCGTCGCAGCCGTGCTGTCTCGGACTGTACGCGTCCCGTGTCTGCGATGATTCAGTTTCGGGCACTCGCAGGACCCGTCTTGAAACACGGACCAAGGAGTCTAGCATGTGTGCGAGTCATTGAGTAAAATGTCTAAACTGAAAGGCGCAACGAAAGTGAAGGTGGACGCTCGCCGTCCGCTCAGGGAGGATGGTGCGCCGATCTCGGTCGGCCTCTCGCACTCCCGAGGCGTCTCGTTTCCAATCAGAGATTGCAGGCGCGCTCTGAGCACAGATGCTGGGACCCGAAAGATGGTGAACTATGCCTGGTCAGGTCGAAGTCAGGGGAAACCCTGATGGAGGACCGTAGCGATTCTGACGTGCAAATCGATCGTCGGAACTGGGTATAGGGGCGAAAGACTAATCGAACCATCTAGTAGCTGGTTCCGTCCGAAGTTTCCCTCAGGATAGCTGGCGTCGATTTGAACAGTCTCATCCGGTAAAGCGAATGATTAGAGGCATTGGGGTCGAAACGACTTCAACCTATTCTCAAACTTTAAATGGGTGAGAACTCCGGCTTACTCGAACGATGAAGCCGGAGATCTGATGACGGTGCCAAGTGGGCCAATTTTGGTAAGCAGAACTGGCGCTGTGGGATGAACCAAACGTAGTGTTAAGGCGCCCAAAGAACGCTCATGGGACACCATGAAAGGCGTTGGTCGCTCATGACAGCAGGACGGTGGCCATGGAAGTCGGAATCCGCTAAGGAGTGTGCAACGACTCACCTGCCGAAGCAACCAGCCCTGAAAATGGATGGCGCTGAAGCGTTCTGCCTATACACTACCGTTACCGGCATGTGCGATGTTTACATCATTAAGCCGTGACGAGTAGGACGTGCGCGGCGGTGAGCGCAGAAGGGTCTGGGCGTGAGCCCGCCTGGAGCCGCCGTCGGTGCAGATCTTGGTGGTAGTAGCAAATACTCCAGCGAGGCCCT
>CALNDX020000010.1:20000-32500 GCA_939531255.2 Thera britannica | reverse complement strand
TTTTTTTATAATTGTTGCCGTTTTGTTATAATTGTGTTTCTTTTTTTTTATGTTTGTTATCGCATAATTTCGTCATTTGTAAAGAATCTTTTTTTTTATCTGGAAAGTCATATTTTCATCAGAATCGGTTCAGCCGTTTCGTTTATATGTTTGTTACCTGCATACCACTGTCCAACTGAACTAATTGGTTTTATTTTATACATATGACCCACCTGATGTTAGGTGGTAACCATCGCCACGGTTGTTGGCGAGTTTGTCCATGAAGTCGAAGATTCTCAAGTTCTTTTCAACACTAGTATTATGATATTATATTCCCATCTTTGCTTACTTAAATAATAATTAATCGTACAGAAATGCCTGGTTTTTTCCTCGCGAGATGTTTCCCTTCACCCCGTTTGAGAGTACATTAATTTTTAATGTTTTTACGTGTGTGGTGTACGTTGGGGATCGAACCCACCACCAGCCCATAACTACCACCAACTGAGCTGTGAGGGATGTGTTGAGAGCCCTACATAATAAAAAAATAATAGCTAACCAATTTTAATGCGACCAGTACGTGCCCGCGAGCCATGGACCTCGACGACTCTTCGAGCAGCTTGGAGGTGACCCCAGAGGCTGTGCTACCGCCGTATTTCTCTCAGGTTAGTTTTTATATACAATTCAAGATGTGTGTGATCAATGGATATGCTTGCAATAATAGAGGAATGAATTCGTCGAAAATGAATGATGAAATATTACAATTTTTCTCGCCGTTTGAAATATACCTATTTCAAACCTAAAAAAACGCAATAAATATCATAATGTAAGCCTGAAGAGCAAAGCAATGGAGTTTTGTGGTCATCGCCATTTGTTGGCACCATATTTATTTGTATTTTTATTAATCGTTAGGGTTAGTTGCGAGCCAATTATTCATTTACAAATAATAAATAAAAAAAAAGTAAAGGCCTTTCTCGAAGCCTAGTCTGCCTTAACCCGCAGGAAATACCTGGTTTTTTCCTCACGATGTTTCCCTTCACCGTTTGATTGAGATCACTAGCTTATTATCAGCGCATGACCCCTGATTGGAACCAGCGACCGAAAGGCGGGCTGGCTACTACCACCGAACTAGTATTTACCTATACGCAGTGAATAAACATCTGTGTTCACCATACAAATATTTGTTTTCGGCGGGGATCGGACTCGCCCCCCTCCAGCGGCGCAGGAGGCAAAGCTACTTACCAATTATGAGACACACCTTTGTGACTACCTTAAAAAATAAAAAACACACATACCTAACCAATTTGAATGCGACCAGTACGAGCCCGGCGCGCCATGGAGGAGCGGGGGGCGGCACGCTGCCGGCTGGCTGGCTGTGGATGACCACATAGCTACCCCTACCGCGGTATTTCTCTTGAGGTAAGTTTTTGTATCTATACATTCTACAGTTCAAGAGCGCACTGTAAACGGATATCTATAATTAGTACATTACAGCCGCGCACTGTAATGAGTGTGATGCTGGCTGCCTGCCTGGTGGTGGCCGTGAGCGCAGAGTAACGTAGATTGTTAACCGAGGGTCGAAATAATCAATTCCCGAGGTATTTAGACGCCCAAGCGTCTAACGCAGCGCGGGCTGCTATAGTCCGAGTAGGAATTGATTCTTTTACCCGAGTTAAACACTCTACTTTTCATTTCGAATACATGACAATGATGAAAAATAAAACCCTGTGTTTTTGTCAAATTTACACTGTGTTTTACACCAAGTGTACTCTTGAGCATATTGAATATCGGCTCCATAGCGAGAAGGCTGTAGTTTGCTACACAGTCTATTATAATATGCAAGAAATACAATTTCGGAAAACAATTTTATATTCTTCTCTGCTTTTGTATTTTGAGATTTCTGGCAAAATATTTTCAATAGCACAATTTGCCTCGTTTTCAATTGAATCTGGTGTCAACATTACAGGATCGCTTGAACTCACTCATTTTTAATAAATATTCAAATCTTAGCATAAAAAAAAAAAAATAAAAAAAAATTGAATTCCGTCACAGATACATAGCAGATTAGTATCCCGCCAATTTATGTCGACTTTTTAAATGTTTTAAATATGGAACTCATTAGTTTTTTTAACAGCTGACAGCAGATCTATGAGTTTTTCCCTAAAAAACTCAATCAAAACAACACTACTACTTTCCGAGTATGAGAAATGAAATAGTACATTATGATATAAGTGCGGTAAGTTGAAAATTACAGCCGAGGCGTTATTGCAAGCCCGAGCCGTAGGCGAGGGCTACAAGAAAGCAGAGGCTGTAATTATCAAAGCGCACGTATGTCATACGACGTTTTATAACACATTTACGAGGAAACAAATAATACTCGGACTTTCGTACGAACTTACTTACTTGTAGTAATTACTTACTTGTTAAAACAGTTGGAAAAATTTGAACAATTTGTAAAGTTGATTTACGTTGCCACCACAATGAGCTTGACTTATATTTTTAAGAAAGTTCCATGAAATAGGCTAAAAACACACTTTCTGTGAAAATGAATTGGCATCTTTGCTTGTTTTCCATAAGATGAAGTTTTGATACGCTTGTAAGTATCTATCGTTCGATTTTTCAGGCAAGAGGCTTAAAGTAGCCTTTTTCACTGCCTCTCAATTGAGAATTTTGGCGGTTCGAATTAATAAATTCATCATTACTTGACGACATTTTCAAACAAAAATAATACAGCGAAAAGAAAAAGCGCGCGGAATAACTTTTTACTTTTTCACAAATTAGCTATTTTTTTTTTTTAAGGCAAAGGCACAAAAACAGCCAGTATTACTAATAGAGTAAATTAATATTTTTTTGTTTTTGTTACAAATAAATGGTATTAATTTATTGTTAAAATTAATTAAATTAAAGAATAAATGTGTATTTTCTATATTTTATCTCCCAGAGTTAATTTTATTCATAAAATGTTTACCACAAAAAAATCTTAGCAAAGAGTTTTTATGTCAGTTTTCTGACATAAAAACTCTTTGCTAAGATTTAAAAAGGTACCGTTCGTGGATTGATTACCGTGCGTTTTACATTACGATAACGCACAAGTACGTAAAAACATACATAACGATATTGAAATCGGTGAAGTAGGAGACCCTTTATGAGCAAATGTGTTATAAAAACTTTTACCGCGTCGTGCTCTTTTTAGGGTTCCGTAGCCAAATGGCAAAAACTTTTTTGTGGTTATCAAATTCGTTAAATAACGTGATATTAATCCTTATCCAAATACACACGTTATTCATCACAAGGTAGGTTAATTTTGAGCAAAATCGATTTCAATAAACATCAAACTCGAAATAGTATATTTCATTACAAGTGCGGGAAGGCTGTCATTGCAAAGAGTTCCGACAAATGTCTACCCGAGCCGAAGGCGAGGGTTGACAGTCGGAACAAGTTGCAATGACGGTTCCGCACGTGTACTGAACGACTATTTTTAATACAGTTGCGAAAAAATTAAGCAATTTAATAAAATAATAAAAATACCATTTGCTTTTTAGGGTTCCGTAGCCAAATGGCAAAAACGGAACCCTTATAGATTCGTCATGTCTGTCTGTCTGTCTGTCTGTCTGTCTGTCTGTCTGTCTGTCTGTCTGTCTGTCCGACCGTGTCACAGCCATTTTTCTCCGAAACTATAAGAGTTACACTGATGAAACTTGGCGAGTAGATGTATTCTGTAAACCGCATTAACATTTTTACACAAAAATAGAAAAAAAACTATAAATTTTGGGGGTCCCCATACTTTAAACTGCAACTCAAAAAAATTTTTTTTGTCGAACCCATACGTGTGGGGTATCTATGAATAGGTCTTCAAAAATGATGTTGAGGTTTCTAATATCGTTTTTTTCTAAACTGAATAGTTTGCGCGAGAGACACTTCCAAAGTTGAAAAAAGTTGGTCCCCCCCCTCTAACTTCTAAAATAAGGGAATGATAAAACTAAAAAAAATATATGTTGTACATTACTATGCAAACTTTCAACGATATTTGGTTTGAACGAGATCAAGCCAGAAGTTTTTTTTTTATACGTCATAAATCGTAAACCGCAATTTACCTTTCGACGAACTACAAGAACCTGTTTCCTGTTTATTTTCTGTATATTATGTTACTTGATGCTACGGAACCCTTCATGGGCGAGTCCGACTCGCACTTGGCTGCTTTTTTCTCTTCTCTCCACGCAATAAGTTCGTCGTATGTATGCATGTAGGGACTTTTTTACTTTTCCGGTAAAATGTTCTCCGAAGCATTTTTGTGCAATTATACTGAGTTCCGGTGGTGTTAATTCAAAAAAACTAGGGTCGAAATTACTCATTTTGTGCAACAAACAAATAAACTCGCAAAGAAAATTTCTGAAAAATGGCGCCAAGCGCCAACCGTAAAATATAAGCAGAGTTTTTTTTTTTTTCTTCACCCATTCTGGAAGGCAAAGGGAACTATACCCATACAGCCAAGTCTTCAGTAGATTTTTTTTATTGATATGAATTGAAAATGAAATTTAATGAGATGAAATGAAATGAAACCTAACATAACTCATTCAATCAAATCATTAAATCTGTTAATGAAACAAATTAGTAGCTTCTTTTTAGAAATAATACGTATTTGCATGAATCATAAAAACTTCGATGAATTTTTTTAGTAAAAACTTCATGGTTGGTTTTTCTTTTTAGACATTATTTTGACAGTTGGGAAAGAAAAAGCACTAGTGCGGGAATGGTAAAAAAAAAGCACGCGTGTGTAATAGCCCACATCCCGAACGCTATACGTCCCTGCAATACGCCACTTTTTGAGCAACTGTATTAAAAATTTTTTATTCAGTACGATGCAAGAATCACTTTGAAACGTCTTAAAGCTAAGTCATCTTAGGAGATACATATTTATCGTTTTGAAATTAGTCCGCTCCCCCTACGGAACATTTTTGTCAGCGAACTGCTTTTTAACCGACTTCAAATCAAAAAGGGGGAGGTCCTCAAGTCGGTTGTTTAAACTTAATCATTTTTGTGGGGCGATTTGTTTTTTTTTTCATTTGGTAGGTCCAAATTCTTCCAGATTGGTGGTGTTCCCATTAAAATTTTATCATAATCGGCTTAGCCGTTTTCTTTTCAATGTTTGTTATCGCATAATTTCATAATTTAATGAGCCGATTTGAAAAAAAAAAATTCAGTTTCACCTCTGTCATTCATCACGATTCAGTCAATTATTTTTATTGTTTTTTTTTTTTTTTTTTTTACAACTTGCTGATGATGTATCAAGGATATGGCCCAACTGATGTGTTAAGTGATAACACCATCGCCTATAACAAAGTATTGCCTCGTAGGTTATATAAAAATGTGAGATCTTATATTAGGTTAGATTTGACTTGGCCAGGCCAGTCATCTCAGACATTTTATATAGTTTTTCAACATTTTAATTCTGATAAAAACTGGCAAAGTCAAATCTAACCTACTTTTTGAGATTGCACTTTTTTAAATAACAGCAATAATTGTTATAGGCATCCAATAAAGCAAAGAAATAGAGTTTTAATACTTCCGCATAACTTCGTCATTTGTGAGCCGATTTGAAAAATTATTTTTTTATCTGAAAGGTACTGCTTCCAGATTGGTCACATTTTAATTTTATTAAAATCGGTGTTGCCATTTTTTTTTAAATAATTTTTTTAATGTTTGTAACTGCATGCCTCCGTCATTTATAAACCGATTTAGAAAATTATTTTTTTATTTGGAAGGTTATTATGTCCAGATTGTCCCAAACAAATTTCATTAAAATCGGTTTACCCGTTTGGCAATGAAGTCGGTTTCTCAAGTTTTTTAAACTTATAATTATGTTCCTATAAATTTCGATTTTGCATATTATTATAACTTGGCATTTAGATCTCCATTCTTTTTGCGGCGATGCCCACGTCATCAAGCTGCACCCGTGCAGTTGTTCTTGTAATACACCTTTTGCATGCTTGATCACCGATAGTTACTATATAATGAATAATCAAAGCCTATCCAATATTTACTTAGAAAATCTGTAAATAATAAGAAATGACATTCACAATACTTCAAATAATAATGACACGTTTACATTTTAGAAACAGAACTGTATAGGGTTGGTTGGTATAGGTTAATAAGGTTTTAATACAATTCCCTAACTAAGGAGGTTGAAAGATTATTTTTTCATAGTTTACATTATTTTCAATTTCAATTTATTTATTCCAGAACCACTTTGAAACTTAACTAAAACTCAAAAAATTGGTCCGTTATTGTTTTTAATATACGTTAATAATATAAGTAAAATTGGTCTAACTGGTCACTTAACTCTATACGCGGATGACACTTGTCTTTTCTATTTCGATAAATCTATTCACGACATTATTGAAGACGCTCAAAAAGATCTAAATACAATTGATGAATGGTTAAAATATAATTTACTGACAATAAACACGACAAAAACATCATATATGATCTTTTCGGCAAAAAACAACAACGTTCCAGATTTTGCACCACTCACTATTAACAAGGAAATCATCAAGCAATCAACTCTAGAGAAGTATCTCGGGCTGTGGATCGATGACAAACTATCCTGGAAGCCACATATCGAACACATAAAAACAAAATTGGTGGCACTATCTGGAGCTTTGCGTAAAGCTGTAAACTGTATTCCTTTGAAGGCTCGTACTATTATATACAACGCACTAGTTAAATCACATCTCGAATACTTAATAGAAATTTGGGGCGCAGCCGCTGTGACAAATCTCACTCCATTGCAGAGAACCCAAAACAAGATAATAAAAGTACTTTTTAATTATCATTACCTAACACCAACTAAAGAACTCTACGAAAAAACTAAATTATTTAACCTTAAGCAACTATACACATACTCCACCTGCATCCTAATAAAAAAAATAACAACAGACTCAATCCAATCAAACATACAACTAAATTATAAAGAAAATAAACATAACCTAAGAAACAAGCTCAAATTAACTCTTACTAAGTCGCGAACGAATTACGGTAAGAAAACGATTGTGTTTGAGGGAGCACAGCTGTATAACAATTTGCCTGATGATATAAAAGAGTGTCCTAGTGTTAATATATTTAAGGGTAAACTGAAGAAATATTTATATACATTACTAGAATAATCTTTTTTGTAAGGCCCCAGAGGCATTTAGTTAGTTATATTACCTTAATTTTAAAACTGTATCTCATTATAAGTGAACTGTTTAGTTTTTATGAGAATAAACTTCTTTAACCTTAAAATACTTAATCTAATGTTTAATATTATTATGAGATTAGGTATGTGTTTGATTCCGATTTGCAATACACTCCGAACTAGTTTTTGCCGTAGCTTGACCTCGACTCTAATTTATTTTAATTATTATTTATTTTAATTAATTTATTTTGACATTACAATATGGTAATATCAATTCGGCATTTAATATTTTTGGATTTTTATGAATCCTGCTGGTTTCTTCATGTTTCTAAAACAAGCTGATACTTTAAAACTAGCGATAATAATAATTGACAAATAATAGGCTTAGTATCTGCGGGGTGAGACCTGCACTCCCCATGTCCTTTTAATTGTATTTTTTTTCTCCCACGATAGATAGACCTGAGAGGAGTTATGATACCTATCTTTAGCTTGGGCGACGAAGTATATAATGTACCCTATTCTTTAGTGATCGTAAGATAGGGAGGGGGGTTAGTCAAAATCGAATATTCGTATATTCCCATCATCGCTTAGCTAGTTTCTAAATAACGATGTGTTTGCATTTGTCCAGTACGTGCGGGGGCGGCCGCCGTGGACCTCGACGACGACGACTCTTCGAGCTGCTGGCGGGCTGGCTGGCTGGCTGGATGGCTGGATGGCTGGATGACCACAGAGGGCTGCGCTGCGCTGCTCCGCGGTATTTCTCTCAGGTAAGTTTTCTATACTTACATTCAAGAGTTCATTCAGAGCACATGAGCCAACGCCCATCTCTTGCGTGCAAAGAATGGATTCTTCCAATAATAGAGCATAATTATGTACATGTATGTTTCGCCGTTAGGGGGTGGGTTATAATATTTCGAGCCTGAATACGCAATAAACTTTTAATTATTATTTACTTTTCAACAATGAACACGAACGACACCACGACAAAAAAAAAGGCGCACGCCCCCGCGCATTGAATGCTCTTTTTTTTGTATTTGTTTCTTTCAATGAATTATCGCAGGTGTCGCGTGAGATAGGTGGGGGGCGAGCACACACACACATACAACTCCCTCGGGATGATATTATGCATTCGGACAGCCCGCGCCGCCCCCGCCGCCGAAGGTTAATAAAATAACATCGGGCGATACACGGTTTTTTTTTTTTTTTTTTTTTTTTTCAGCAGTCTTTTCTATTCCCAAAGGGCTGCCGTTCGATAATAAAATAATCCACCAATTCCGGCGTGCTTTAATCACAGACATGTCCAACTCAAAAAATTTGCGTTATTGTCAAGCGCAAACAAAATTCGTGCGCATGCGCACGTTCGACGTGCGCGCATTTATAACGATTCAACGTCTGTGAGCGCGCTCCGCGCCCATCGTGCGGGGCGCATGTTGAAGGAAAAAAAGATGGAACTCTGTAAAACACACGAAACTCAAAGCAAAACGTCGCATGTTGCTGATGAGAAGAGTTGTGTTAGAGAGCGAGGAGATGAAAATAAACTTATGATTTAATATGACTTATGTTCTTATACTATGCATGTGCTTCCTGGTACGTACACGTTTGTATAGACATATTTTTTTATGTTATAACGCTGTGTCTTTTATTAAATATACCATACGTGCGAAGTGGGGCGCCCGAGTCGAAATCAGCAGTAACTGTTGGTTTTTGTCGTCGGTCCCTCCCCGCTATTTTGATGCGTTTGGTCATATCTCTATATACACAATCTGTCGACGACGAGAGATTCGTCAACCGACAAGATAGTGTGTGCCTGTTTGTGAAACGTGCCTTCAGGACGTCGTAGCGACGATCAGTAGTTAGTTACTAACTTACTTACTGTATTTAGTTACGGCAGTTCTGGAGCCGTGTTCAGTTATCAATTCTGTTGATACATCGCAGCAGCTCAGGGCAGCGGCCTCTGCACACTCCGGGCGTGATCGTGCCCACCGCCTGTCGGTGATCGAATATCGGAATGTTTTGTACATTTTATCGTAACGATAAAACAACGTGGAATAAGATCTGCGACTCGAGGAAAATTCAATTAAAGGCTTGAACTGCCTCTAAAACGAACAACACAACAAATACGTTGGTTGGTTGCCCCTCTCTTACACATACAGAAAGAAAAGACATCCCCTCGCGCTCCGCTCAGTCGAGCGGGGGGAAGGGGGGACAGTTCGTCCGACTGGTTCGAGAGTTAGCTCCCTGGTTGATCCTGCCAGTAGTTATATGCTTGTCTCAAAGATTAAGCCATGCATGTCTCAGTGCAAGCCGTATTAAGGCGATACCGCGAATGGCTCAATATATCAGTTTTGGTTCCTTAGATCTTACTCAGTTACTTGGATAACTGTGGTAATTCTAGAGCTAATACATGCAATCAGAACTCTGACCAGTGATGGGATGAGTGCTTTTATTAGATCAAAACCAATCGACGGAGGGCCTCGCGTCCGAAGTCGTTAACTTTGATGAATCTGGATAACTTTTGCCGATCGCATGGTCCAGTACCGGCGACGCATCTTTCAAATGTCTGCCTTATCAACTTTCGATGGTAGTTTCTGCGACTACCATGGTTGTCACGGGTAACGGGGAATCAGGGTTCGATTCCGGAGAGGGAGCCTGAGAAACGGCTACCACATCCAAGGAAGGCAGCAGGCGCGCAAATTACCCACTCCCGGCACGGGGAGGTAGTGACGAAAAATAACGATACGGGACTCTTACGAGGCCTCGTAATCGGAATGAGTACACTTTAAATATTTTAACGAGGAACAATTGGAGGGCAAGTCTGGTGCCAGCAGCCGCGGTAATTCCAGCTCCAATAGCGTATACTAAAATTGTTGCGGTTAAAAAGCTCGTAGTTGCATTTGTGCGCCGCGCTGTCGGTGCACCGCATCCGCGGTGATACTGACACGTTTGCGGAGCATATCGTCGGTGAGCCGGCGGTAACACGCCGGCTCAATATCAAAATCCTATCGCGGTGCTCTTTATTGAGTGTCGAGGTGGGCCGACAATTTTACTTTGAACAAATTAGAGTGCTCAAAGCGGGCTCAAAATGCTGCTTGAATATTTCGTGCATGGAATAATAGAATATGATCTCGGTTCTATTTTGTTGGTTTTCAGAACTCCGAGGTAATGATTAATAGGGATAACTGGGGGCATTCGTATTGCGACGTTAGAGGTGAAATTCTTGGATCGTCGCAAGACGAACATCAGCGAAAGCATTTGCCAAAGGTGTTTTCATCAATCAAGAACGAAAGTTAGAGGTTCGAAGGCGATTAGATACCGCCCTAGTTCTAACCGTAAATATGTCATCTAGCGATCCGCCGACGTTACTACAATGGCTCGGCGGGCAGCTTCCGGGAAACCAAAGATTTTGGACTCCGGGGGGAGTATGGTTGCAAAGCTGAAACTTAAAGGAATTGACGGAAGGGCACCACCAGGAGTGGAGCCTGCGGCTTAATTTGACTCAACACGGGAAATCTCACCAGGCCCGGACACCGGAAGGATTGACAGATTAACAGCTCTTTCTTGATTCGGTGGGTGGTGGTGCATGGCCGTTCTTAGTTGGTGGAGCGATTTGTCTGGTTAATTCCGGTAACGAACGAGACTCTAGCCTGCTAAATAGGCGTCGTCATTTCGGTGTGCATGGCTTCGGTCAAGCAACTCACTGGCGACGTATTAAAATTCTTCTTAGAGGGACCGGCGGTTTCGAGCCGCACGAGATTGAGCAATAACAGGTCTGTGATGCCCTTAGATGTCCTGGGCCGCACGCGCGCTACACTGAAGGAATCAACATGTTCTCCCTGGCCTAAAGGCCCGGGCAACCCGTTGAAACTCCTTCGTGCTGGGGATTGGGGTTTGCAATTATCCCCCATAAACGAGGAATTCCTAGTAAGCGCGAGTCATAAGCTCGCGTTGATTACGTCCCTGCCCTTTGTACACACCGCCCGTCGCTACTACCGATTGAATGATTTAGTGAGGTCTTCGGACCGACACGCGGTGGCTTCACGGCCGTTGGCGTCGTTGGGAAGTTGACCAAACTTGATCATTTAGAGGAAGTAAAAGTCGTAACAAGGTTTCCGTAGGGGAACCTGCGGAAGGATCATTAACGTGTTTTTTTGTATTTTGCGTGTGTAACAACATACACAAATTATACATTGTAAACTGTTTTAATAACTCCATCCAAAGTTATATGATACTTTTGTGTCACCTCTTAGGCTCCCGTGTGTGTGTGTGTGTGTGTGGCTAGCTGCTGCTGCCGCTGCCGCATGACGCTCGCCCTGTGGAGCTTCGTCACGTCTCGCCGCAGGTTATGACGGGTGAGAAATCCGCATCCCGAATCTGCGCGCTGTTCTAAGACGTGTTCGTGAACTAAAATAAAATCCGTGCGGTTTAGAGTGAGAGAGCAATCTCTCGTTCTAAGATAAATATTATATAATATGAAATCTTTAAACTTTTATCCGAAAACTATTACCCTGGACGGTGGATCACTTGGCTCGCGGGTCGATGAAGAACGCAGTTAACTGCGCGTCATAGTGTGAACTGCAGGACACATTTGAACATCGACATTTCGAACGCACATTGCGGTCCGTGGATACACATCCAGGACCACTCCTGTCTGAGGGCCGGCTGCATAAATACAAAACCACATTGCGCGTTTTTCCCCGATAAGGGGAGGCGCGCGCATATGACGGTTCTCGTGCGCGCGCGAAAGTGCACAACACGGGTCCGTTTAAAAATTTGGAAACATTACACGTTGCTTGGTGGTATTCTCTTGTTGCTGGCGACACACGATGTGTAAAAATGTTGCGTTGTCGCGTTCGTGCACTAGAGTTATAGAAACCTGAATGTGGAATCTCAGATGTTTGTAGGCGGACTCGACGTCCGAAGGGCGTGTCGGCGCTCGCGCCGTAACGTCGTAACGGATATCGTGTCTGCCTCCCATTTTTATACGTTGGCCTCAGATCAGGGAGGATTACCCGCCGAATTTAAGCATATTAGTAAGCGGAGGAAAAGAAACTAACTAGGATTTCCTTAGTAGCGGCGAGCGAACAGGAATAAGCCCAGCACTGAATCCCGCCGTTGTAACGGCGGCGGGAGATGTGGTGTTCGGGAGGTTCCGCTTTCTTGTCGTCGTCCACTCCTGTCCAAGTTCGTCTTGAACGGGGCCCATTTCCCACAGAGGGTGCCAGGCCCGTAGCGACGGAGGACGGCGGCGAGAGGGACTCTCCTCAGAGTCGGGTTGCTTGAGAGTGCAGCCCTAAGTGGGTGGTAAACTCCATCTAAGGCTAAATATTACCGCGAGACCGATAGCGAACAA
>CALNDX020000010.1:2500-15000 GCA_939531255.2 Thera britannica | reverse complement strand
CCGAACTAGTATTTACCTATACGCAGTGAATAAACATCTGTGTTCACCATACAAATATTTGTTTTCGGCGGGGATCGGACTCGCCCCCCTCCAGCGGCGCAGGAGGCAAAGCTACTTACCAATTATGAGACACACCTTTGTGACTACCTTAAAAAATAAAAAACACACATACCTAACCAATTTGAATGCGACCAGTACGAGCCCGGCGCGCCATGGAGGAGCGGGGGGCGGCACGCTGCCGGCTGGCTGGCTGTGGATGACCACATAGCTACCCCTACCGCGGTATTTCTCTTGAGGTAAGTTTTTGTATCTATACATTCTACAGTTCAAGAGCGCACTGTAAACGGATATCTATAATTAGTACATTACAGCCGCGCACTGTAATGAGTGTGATGCTGGCTGCCTGCCTGGTGGTGGCCGTGAGCGCAGAGTAACGTAGATTGTTAACCGAGGGTCGAAATAATCAATTCCCGAGGTATTTAGACGCCCAAGCGTCTAACGCAGCGCGGGCTGCTATAGTCCGAGTAGGAATTGATTCTTTTACCCGAGTTAAACACTCTACTTTTCATTTCGAATACATGACAATGATGAAAAATAAAACCCTGTGTTTTTGTCAAATTTACACTGTGTTTTACACCAAGTGTACTCTTGAGCATATTGAATATCGGCTCCATAGCGAGAAGGCTGTAGTTTGCTACACAGTCTATTATAATATGCAAGAAATACAATTTCGGAAAACAATTTTATATTCTTCTCTGCTTTTGTATTTTGAGATTTCTGGCAAAATATTTTCAATAGCACAATTTGCCTCGTTTTCAATTGAATCTGGTGTCAACATTACAGGATCGCTTGAACTCACTCATTTTTAATAAATATTCAAATCTTAGCATAAAAAAAAAAAAATAAAAAAAAATTGAATTCCGTCACAGATACATAGCAGATTAGTATCCCGCCAATTTATGTCGACTTTTTAAATGTTTTAAATATGGAACTCATTAGTTTTTTTAACAGCTGACAGCAGATCTATGAGTTTTTCCCTAAAAAACTCAATCAAAACAACACTACTACTTTCCGAGTATGAGAAATGAAATAGTACATTATGATATAAGTGCGGTAAGTTGAAAATTACAGCCGAGGCGTTATTGCAAGCCCGAGCCGTAGGCGAGGGCTACAAGAAAGCAGAGGCTGTAATTATCAAAGCGCACGTATGTCATACGACGTTTTATAACACATTTACGAGGAAACAAATAATACTCGGACTTTCGTACGAACTTACTTACTTGTAGTAATTACTTACTTGTTAAAACAGTTGGAAAAATTTGAACAATTTGTAAAGTTGATTTACGTTGCCACCACAATGAGCTTGACTTATATTTTTAAGAAAGTTCCATGAAATAGGCTAAAAACACACTTTCTGTGAAAATGAATTGGCATCTTTGCTTGTTTTCCATAAGATGAAGTTTTGATACGCTTGTAAGTATCTATCGTTCGATTTTTCAGGCAAGAGGCTTAAAGTAGCCTTTTTCACTGCCTCTCAATTGAGAATTTTGGCGGTTCGAATTAATAAATTCATCATTACTTGACGACATTTTCAAACAAAAATAATACAGCGAAAAGAAAAAGCGCGCGGAATAACTTTTTACTTTTTCACAAATTAGCTATTTTTTTTTTTTAAGGCAAAGGCACAAAAACAGCCAGTATTACTAATAGAGTAAATTAATATTTTTTTGTTTTTGTTACAAATAAATGGTATTAATTTATTGTTAAAATTAATTAAATTAAAGAATAAATGTGTATTTTCTATATTTTATCTCCCAGAGTTAATTTTATTCATAAAATGTTTACCACAAAAAAATCTTAGCAAAGAGTTTTTATGTCAGTTTTCTGACATAAAAACTCTTTGCTAAGATTTAAAAAGGTACCGTTCGTGGATTGATTACCGTGCGTTTTACATTACGATAACGCACAAGTACGTAAAAACATACATAACGATATTGAAATCGGTGAAGTAGGAGACCCTTTATGAGCAAATGTGTTATAAAAACTTTTACCGCGTCGTGCTCTTTTTAGGGTTCCGTAGCCAAATGGCAAAAACTTTTTTGTGGTTATCAAATTCGTTAAATAACGTGATATTAATCCTTATCCAAATACACACGTTATTCATCACAAGGTAGGTTAATTTTGAGCAAAATCGATTTCAATAAACATCAAACTCGAAATAGTATATTTCATTACAAGTGCGGGAAGGCTGTCATTGCAAAGAGTTCCGACAAATGTCTACCCGAGCCGAAGGCGAGGGTTGACAGTCGGAACAAGTTGCAATGACGGTTCCGCACGTGTACTGAACGACTATTTTTAATACAGTTGCGAAAAAATTAAGCAATTTAATAAAATAATAAAAATACCATTTGCTTTTTAGGGTTCCGTAGCCAAATGGCAAAAACGGAACCCTTATAGATTCGTCATGTCTGTCTGTCTGTCTGTCTGTCTGTCTGTCTGTCTGTCTGTCTGTCTGTCTGTCCGACCGTGTCACAGCCATTTTTCTCCGAAACTATAAGAGTTACACTGATGAAACTTGGCGAGTAGATGTATTCTGTAAACCGCATTAACATTTTTACACAAAAATAGAAAAAAAACTATAAATTTTGGGGGTCCCCATACTTTAAACTGCAACTCAAAAAAATTTTTTTTGTCGAACCCATACGTGTGGGGTATCTATGAATAGGTCTTCAAAAATGATGTTGAGGTTTCTAATATCGTTTTTTTCTAAACTGAATAGTTTGCGCGAGAGACACTTCCAAAGTTGAAAAAAGTTGGTCCCCCCCCTCTAACTTCTAAAATAAGGGAATGATAAAACTAAAAAAAATATATGTTGTACATTACTATGCAAACTTTCAACGATATTTGGTTTGAACGAGATCAAGCCAGAAGTTTTTTTTTTATACGTCATAAATCGTAAACCGCAATTTACCTTTCGACGAACTACAAGAACCTGTTTCCTGTTTATTTTCTGTATATTATGTTACTTGATGCTACGGAACCCTTCATGGGCGAGTCCGACTCGCACTTGGCTGCTTTTTTCTCTTCTCTCCACGCAATAAGTTCGTCGTATGTATGCATGTAGGGACTTTTTTACTTTTCCGGTAAAATGTTCTCCGAAGCATTTTTGTGCAATTATACTGAGTTCCGGTGGTGTTAATTCAAAAAAACTAGGGTCGAAATTACTCATTTTGTGCAACAAACAAATAAACTCGCAAAGAAAATTTCTGAAAAATGGCGCCAAGCGCCAACCGTAAAATATAAGCAGAGTTTTTTTTTTTTTCTTCACCCATTCTGGAAGGCAAAGGGAACTATACCCATACAGCCAAGTCTTCAGTAGATTTTTTTTATTGATATGAATTGAAAATGAAATTTAATGAGATGAAATGAAATGAAACCTAACATAACTCATTCAATCAAATCATTAAATCTGTTAATGAAACAAATTAGTAGCTTCTTTTTAGAAATAATACGTATTTGCATGAATCATAAAAACTTCGATGAATTTTTTTAGTAAAAACTTCATGGTTGGTTTTTCTTTTTAGACATTATTTTGACAGTTGGGAAAGAAAAAGCACTAGTGCGGGAATGGTAAAAAAAAAGCACGCGTGTGTAATAGCCCACATCCCGAACGCTATACGTCCCTGCAATACGCCACTTTTTGAGCAACTGTATTAAAAATTTTTTATTCAGTACGATGCAAGAATCACTTTGAAACGTCTTAAAGCTAAGTCATCTTAGGAGATACATATTTATCGTTTTGAAATTAGTCCGCTCCCCCTACGGAACATTTTTGTCAGCGAACTGCTTTTTAACCGACTTCAAATCAAAAAGGGGGAGGTCCTCAAGTCGGTTGTTTAAACTTAATCATTTTTGTGGGGCGATTTGTTTTTTTTTTCATTTGGTAGGTCCAAATTCTTCCAGATTGGTGGTGTTCCCATTAAAATTTTATCATAATCGGCTTAGCCGTTTTCTTTTCAATGTTTGTTATCGCATAATTTCATAATTTAATGAGCCGATTTGAAAAAAAAAAATTCAGTTTCACCTCTGTCATTCATCACGATTCAGTCAATTATTTTTATTGTTTTTTTTTTTTTTTTTTTTACAACTTGCTGATGATGTATCAAGGATATGGCCCAACTGATGTGTTAAGTGATAACACCATCGCCTATAACAAAGTATTGCCTCGTAGGTTATATAAAAATGTGAGATCTTATATTAGGTTAGATTTGACTTGGCCAGGCCAGTCATCTCAGACATTTTATATAGTTTTTCAACATTTTAATTCTGATAAAAACTGGCAAAGTCAAATCTAACCTACTTTTTGAGATTGCACTTTTTTAAATAACAGCAATAATTGTTATAGGCATCCAATAAAGCAAAGAAATAGAGTTTTAATACTTCCGCATAACTTCGTCATTTGTGAGCCGATTTGAAAAATTATTTTTTTATCTGAAAGGTACTGCTTCCAGATTGGTCACATTTTAATTTTATTAAAATCGGTGTTGCCATTTTTTTTTAAATAATTTTTTTAATGTTTGTAACTGCATGCCTCCGTCATTTATAAACCGATTTAGAAAATTATTTTTTTATTTGGAAGGTTATTATGTCCAGATTGTCCCAAACAAATTTCATTAAAATCGGTTTACCCGTTTGGCAATGAAGTCGGTTTCTCAAGTTTTTTAAACTTATAATTATGTTCCTATAAATTTCGATTTTGCATATTATTATAACTTGGCATTTAGATCTCCATTCTTTTTGCGGCGATGCCCACGTCATCAAGCTGCACCCGTGCAGTTGTTCTTGTAATACACCTTTTGCATGCTTGATCACCGATAGTTACTATATAATGAATAATCAAAGCCTATCCAATATTTACTTAGAAAATCTGTAAATAATAAGAAATGACATTCACAATACTTCAAATAATAATGACACGTTTACATTTTAGAAACAGAACTGTATAGGGTTGGTTGGTATAGGTTAATAAGGTTTTAATACAATTCCCTAACTAAGGAGGTTGAAAGATTATTTTTTCATAGTTTACATTATTTTCAATTTCAATTTATTTATTCCAGAACCACTTTGAAACTTAACTAAAACTCAAAAAATTGGTCCGTTATTGTTTTTAATATACGTTAATAATATAAGTAAAATTGGTCTAACTGGTCACTTAACTCTATACGCGGATGACACTTGTCTTTTCTATTTCGATAAATCTATTCACGACATTATTGAAGACGCTCAAAAAGATCTAAATACAATTGATGAATGGTTAAAATATAATTTACTGACAATAAACACGACAAAAACATCATATATGATCTTTTCGGCAAAAAACAACAACGTTCCAGATTTTGCACCACTCACTATTAACAAGGAAATCATCAAGCAATCAACTCTAGAGAAGTATCTCGGGCTGTGGATCGATGACAAACTATCCTGGAAGCCACATATCGAACACATAAAAACAAAATTGGTGGCACTATCTGGAGCTTTGCGTAAAGCTGTAAACTGTATTCCTTTGAAGGCTCGTACTATTATATACAACGCACTAGTTAAATCACATCTCGAATACTTAATAGAAATTTGGGGCGCAGCCGCTGTGACAAATCTCACTCCATTGCAGAGAACCCAAAACAAGATAATAAAAGTACTTTTTAATTATCATTACCTAACACCAACTAAAGAACTCTACGAAAAAACTAAATTATTTAACCTTAAGCAACTATACACATACTCCACCTGCATCCTAATAAAAAAAATAACAACAGACTCAATCCAATCAAACATACAACTAAATTATAAAGAAAATAAACATAACCTAAGAAACAAGCTCAAATTAACTCTTACTAAGTCGCGAACGAATTACGGTAAGAAAACGATTGTGTTTGAGGGAGCACAGCTGTATAACAATTTGCCTGATGATATAAAAGAGTGTCCTAGTGTTAATATATTTAAGGGTAAACTGAAGAAATATTTATATACATTACTAGAATAATCTTTTTTGTAAGGCCCCAGAGGCATTTAGTTAGTTATATTACCTTAATTTTAAAACTGTATCTCATTATAAGTGAACTGTTTAGTTTTTATGAGAATAAACTTCTTTAACCTTAAAATACTTAATCTAATGTTTAATATTATTATGAGATTAGGTATGTGTTTGATTCCGATTTGCAATACACTCCGAACTAGTTTTTGCCGTAGCTTGACCTCGACTCTAATTTATTTTAATTATTATTTATTTTAATTAATTTATTTTGACATTACAATATGGTAATATCAATTCGGCATTTAATATTTTTGGATTTTTATGAATCCTGCTGGTTTCTTCATGTTTCTAAAACAAGCTGATACTTTAAAACTAGCGATAATAATAATTGACAAATAATAGGCTTAGTATCTGCGGGGTGAGACCTGCACTCCCCATGTCCTTTTAATTGTATTTTTTTTCTCCCACGATAGATAGACCTGAGAGGAGTTATGATACCTATCTTTAGCTTGGGCGACGAAGTATATAATGTACCCTATTCTTTAGTGATCGTAAGATAGGGAGGGGGGTTAGTCAAAATCGAATATTCGTATATTCCCATCATCGCTTAGCTAGTTTCTAAATAACGATGTGTTTGCATTTGTCCAGTACGTGCGGGGGCGGCCGCCGTGGACCTCGACGACGACGACTCTTCGAGCTGCTGGCGGGCTGGCTGGCTGGCTGGATGGCTGGATGGCTGGATGACCACAGAGGGCTGCGCTGCGCTGCTCCGCGGTATTTCTCTCAGGTAAGTTTTCTATACTTACATTCAAGAGTTCATTCAGAGCACATGAGCCAACGCCCATCTCTTGCGTGCAAAGAATGGATTCTTCCAATAATAGAGCATAATTATGTACATGTATGTTTCGCCGTTAGGGGGTGGGTTATAATATTTCGAGCCTGAATACGCAATAAACTTTTAATTATTATTTACTTTTCAACAATGAACACGAACGACACCACGACAAAAAAAAAGGCGCACGCCCCCGCGCATTGAATGCTCTTTTTTTTGTATTTGTTTCTTTCAATGAATTATCGCAGGTGTCGCGTGAGATAGGTGGGGGGCGAGCACACACACACATACAACTCCCTCGGGATGATATTATGCATTCGGACAGCCCGCGCCGCCCCCGCCGCCGAAGGTTAATAAAATAACATCGGGCGATACACGGTTTTTTTTTTTTTTTTTTTTTTTTTCAGCAGTCTTTTCTATTCCCAAAGGGCTGCCGTTCGATAATAAAATAATCCACCAATTCCGGCGTGCTTTAATCATAGACATGTCCAACTCAAAAAATTTGCGTTATTGTCAAGCGCAAACAAAATTCGTGCGCATGCGCACGTTCGACGTGCGCGCATTTATAACGATTCAACGTCTGTGAGCGCGCTCCGCGCCCATCGTGCGGGGCGCATGTTGAAGGAAAAAAAGATGGAACTCTGTAAAACACACGAAACTCAAAGCAAAACGTCGCATGTTGCTGATGAGAAGAGTTGTGTTAGAGAGCGAGGAGATGAAAATAAACTTATGATTTAATATGACTTATGTTCTTATACTATGCATGTGCTTCCTGGTACGTACACGTTTGTATAGACATATTTTTTTATGTTATAACGCTGTGTCTTTTATTAAATATACCATACGTGCGAAGTGGGGCGCCCGAGTCGAAATCAGCAGTAACTGTTGGTTTTTGTCGTCGGTCCCTCCCCGCTATTTTGATGCGTTTGGTCATATCTCTATATACACAATCTGTCGACGACGAGAGATTCGTCAACCGACAAGATAGTGTGTGCCTGTTTGTGAAACGTGCCTTCAGGACGTCGTAGCGACGATCAGTAGTTAGTTACTAACTTACTTACTGTATTTAGTTACGGCAGTTCTGGAGCCGTGTTCAGTTATCAATTCTGTTGATACATCGCAGCAGCTCAGGGCAGCGGCCTCTGCACACTCCGGGCGTGATCGTGCCCACCGCCTGTCGGTGATCGAATATCGGAATGTTTTGTACATTTTATCGTAACGATAAAACAACGTGGAATAAGATCTGCGACTCGAGGAAAATTCAATTAAAGGCTTGAACTGCCTCTAAAACGAACAACACAACAAATACGTTGGTTGGTTGCCCCTCTCTTACACATACAGAAAGAAAAGACATCCCCTCGCGCTCCGCTCAGTCGAGCGGGGGGAAGGGGGGACAGTTCGTCCGACTGGTTCGAGAGTTAGCTCCCTGGTTGATCCTGCCAGTAGTTATATGCTTGTCTCAAAGATTAAGCCATGCATGTCTCAGTGCAAGCCGTATTAAGGCGATACCGCGAATGGCTCAATATATCAGTTTTGGTTCCTTAGATCTTACTCAGTTACTTGGATAACTGTGGTAATTCTAGAGCTAATACATGCAATCAGAACTCTGACCAGTGATGGGATGAGTGCTTTTATTAGATCAAAACCAATCGACGGAGGGCCTCGCGTCCGAAGTCGTTAACTTTGATGAATCTGGATAACTTTTGCCGATCGCATGGTCCAGTACCGGCGACGCATCTTTCAAATGTCTGCCTTATCAACTTTCGATGGTAGTTTCTGCGACTACCATGGTTGTCACGGGTAACGGGGAATCAGGGTTCGATTCCGGAGAGGGAGCCTGAGAAACGGCTACCACATCCAAGGAAGGCAGCAGGCGCGCAAATTACCCACTCCCGGCACGGGGAGGTAGTGACGAAAAATAACGATACGGGACTCTTACGAGGCCTCGTAATCGGAATGAGTACACTTTAAATATTTTAACGAGGAACAATTGGAGGGCAAGTCTGGTGCCAGCAGCCGCGGTAATTCCAGCTCCAATAGCGTATACTAAAATTGTTGCGGTTAAAAAGCTCGTAGTTGCATTTGTGCGCCGCGCTGTCGGTGCACCGCATCCGCGGTGATACTGACACGTTTGCGGAGCATATCGTCGGTGAGCCGGCGGTAACACGCCGGCTCAATATCAAAATCCTATCGCGGTGCTCTTTATTGAGTGTCGAGGTGGGCCGACAATTTTACTTTGAACAAATTAGAGTGCTCAAAGCGGGCTCAAAATGCTGCTTGAATATTTCGTGCATGGAATAATAGAATATGATCTCGGTTCTATTTTGTTGGTTTTCAGAACTCCGAGGTAATGATTAATAGGGATAACTGGGGGCATTCGTATTGCGACGTTAGAGGTGAAATTCTTGGATCGTCGCAAGACGAACATCAGCGAAAGCATTTGCCAAAGGTGTTTTCATCAATCAAGAACGAAAGTTAGAGGTTCGAAGGCGATTAGATACCGCCCTAGTTCTAACCGTAAATATGTCATCTAGCGATCCGCCGACGTTACTACAATGGCTCGGCGGGCAGCTTCCGGGAAACCAAAGATTTTGGACTCCGGGGGGAGTATGGTTGCAAAGCTGAAACTTAAAGGAATTGACGGAAGGGCACCACCAGGAGTGGAGCCTGCGGCTTAATTTGACTCAACACGGGAAATCTCACCAGGCCCGGACACCGGAAGGATTGACAGATTAACAGCTCTTTCTTGATTCGGTGGGTGGTGGTGCATGGCCGTTCTTAGTTGGTGGAGCGATTTGTCTGGTTAATTCCGGTAACGAACGAGACTCTAGCCTGCTAAATAGGCGTCGTCATTTCGGTGTGCATGGCTTCGGTCAAGCAACTCACTGGCGACGTATTAAAATTCTTCTTAGAGGGACCGGCGGTTTCGAGCCGCACGAGATTGAGCAATAACAGGTCTGTGATGCCCTTAGATGTCCTGGGCCGCACGCGCGCTACACTGAAGGAATCAACATGTTCTCCCTGGCCTAAAGGCCCGGGCAACCCGTTGAAACTCCTTCGTGCTGGGGATTGGGGTTTGCAATTATCCCCCATAAACGAGGAATTCCTAGTAAGCGCGAGTCATAAGCTCGCGTTGATTACGTCCCTGCCCTTTGTACACACCGCCCGTCGCTACTACCGATTGAATGATTTAGTGAGGTCTTCGGACCGACACGCGGTGGCTTCACGGCCGTTGGCGTCGTTGGGAAGTTGACCAAACTTGATCATTTAGAGGAAGTAAAAGTCGTAACAAGGTTTCCGTAGGGGAACCTGCGGAAGGATCATTAACGTGTTTTTTTGTATTTTGCGTGTGTAACAACATACACAAATTATACATTGTAAACTGTTTTAATAACTCCATCCAAAGTTATATGATACTTTTGTGTCACCTCTTAGGCTCCCGTGTGTGTGTGTGTGTGTGTGGCTAGCTGCTGCTGCCGCTGCCGCATGACGCTCGCCCTGTGGAGCTTCGTCACGTCTCGCCGCAGGTTATGACGGGTGAGAAATCCGCATCCCGAATCTGCGCGCTGTTCTAAGACGTGTTCGTGAACTAAAATAAAATCCGTGCGGTTTAGAGTGAGAGAGCAATCTCTCGTTCTAAGATAAATATTATATAATATGAAATCTTTAAACTTTTATCCGAAAACTATTACCCTGGACGGTGGATCACTTGGCTCGCGGGTCGATGAAGAACGCAGTTAACTGCGCGTCATAGTGTGAACTGCAGGACACATTTGAACATCGACATTTCGAACGCACATTGCGGTCCGTGGATACACATCCAGGACCACTCCTGTCTGAGGGCCGGCTGCATAAATACAAAACCACATTGCGCGTTTTTCCCCGATAAGGGGAGGCGCGCGCATATGACGGTTCTCGTGCGCGCGCGAAAGTGCACAACACGGGTCCGTTTAAAAATTTGGAAACATTACACGTTGCTTGGTGGTATTCTCTTGTTGCTGGCGACACACGATGTGTAAAAATGTTGCGTTGTCGCGTTCGTGCACTAGAGTTATAGAAACCTGAATGTGGAATCTCAGATGTTTGTAGGCGGACTCGACGTCCGAAGGGCGTGTCGGCGCTCGCGCCGTAACGTCGTAACGGATATCGTGTCTGCCTCCCATTTTTATACGTTGGCCTCAGATCAGGGAGGATTACCCGCCGAATTTAAGCATATTAGTAAGCGGAGGAAAAGAAACTAACTAGGATTTCCTTAGTAGCGGCGAGCGAACAGGAATAAGCCCAGCACTGAATCCCGCCGTTGTAACGGCGGCGGGAGATGTGGTGTTCGGGAGGTTCCGCTTTCTTGTCGTCGTCCACTCCTGTCCAAGTTCGTCTTGAACGGGGCCCATTTCCCACAGAGGGTGCCAGGCCCGTAGCGACGGAGGACGGCGGCGAGAGGGACTCTCCTCAGAGTCGGGTTGCTTGAGAGTGCAGCCCTAAGTGGGTGGTAAACTCCATCTAAGGCTAAATATTACCGCGAGACCGATAGCGAACAAGTACCGTGAGGGAAAGTTGAAAAGAACTTTGAAGAGAGAGTTCAACAGTACGTGAAACCGCTCAGGGGTAAACCTGCGAAACTCGAATGAACGAACGGGGAGATTCATCGTTATTCGGCGGCGTGGCGGCGCGCTCTCGATGCGCACCACCTCGGTGGTGCCGCACGGGGTGCGTCGTTCGACGTTCGCCGACGGCGTGCACTTCTCCCTTAGTAATACATCGCGACCCGTTCGATGTCGGTCTAAGCGCCGTTCGGGAGTCATTGTTGCACCTCTCGGGGTGCAGCGGTGACCGTGACGGTCGCCGACCGGCTGTCGGACGGTATCTGAACGGATCGCGTACGCGTTAACGCGCGTCCGGCCCGACGCAAGGTGTCCGTCGTCCATCCCCCGTCCTGCCCGAGCGCGGGCGGGGGTGCGGCGCGCCTGTCGTCGCAGCCGTGCTGTCTCGGACTGTACGCGTCCCGTGTCTGCGATGATTCAGTTTCGGGCACTCGCAGGACCCGTCTTGAAACACGGACCAAGGAGTCTAGCATGTGTGCGAGTCATTGAGTAAAATGTCTAAACTGAAAGGCGCAACGAAAGTGAAGGTGGACGCTCGCCGTCCGCTCAGGGAGGATGGTGCGCCGATCTCGGTCGGCCTCTCGCACTCCCGAGGCGTCTCGTTTCCAATCAGAGATTGCAGGCGCGCTCTGAGCACAGATGCTGGGACCCGAAAGATGGTGAACTATGCCTGGTCAGGTCGAAGTCAGGGGAAACCCTGATGGAGGACCGTAGCGATTCTGACGTGCAAATCGATCGTCGGAACTGGGTATAGGGGCGAAAGACTAATCGAACCATCTAGTAGCTGGTTCCGTCCGAAGTTTCCCTCAGGATAGCTGGCGTCGATTTGAACAGTCTCATCCGGTAAAGCGAATGATTAGAGGCATTGGGGTCGAAACGACTTCAACCTATTCTCAAACTTTAAATGGGTGAGAACTCCGGCTTACTCGAACGATGAAGCCGGAGATCTGATGACGGTGCCAAGTGGGCCAATTTTGGTAAGCAGAACTGGCGCTGTGGGATGAACCAAACGTAGTGTTAAGGCGCCCAAAGAACG
>CALNDX020000009.1:52500-62796 GCA_939531255.2 Thera britannica | reverse complement strand
CACCCATTTAAAGTTTGAGAATAGGTTGAAGTCGTTTCGACCCCAATGCCTCTAATCATTCGCTTTACCGGATGAGACTGTTCAAATCGACGCCAGCTATCCTGAGGGAAACTTCGGACGGAACCAGCTACTAGATGGTTCGATTAGTCTTTCGCCCCTATACCCAGTTCCGACGATCGATTTGCACGTCAGAATCGCTACGGTCCTCCATCAGGGTTTCCCCTGACTTCGACCTGACCAGGCATAGTTCACCATCTTTCGGGTCCCAGCATCTGTGCTCAGAGCGCGCCTGCAATCTCTGATTGGAAACGAGACGCCTCGGGAGTGCGAGAGGCCGACCGAGATCGGCGCACCATCCTCCCTGAGCGGACGGCGAGCGTCCACCTTCACTTTCGTTGCGCCTTTCAGTTTAGACATTTTACTCAATGACTCGCACACATGCTAGACTCCTTGGTCCGTGTTTCAAGACGGGTCCTGCGAGTGCCCGAAACTGAATCATCGCAGACACGGGACGCGTACAGTCCGAGACAGCACGGCTGCGACGACAGGCGCGCCGCACCCCCGCCCGCGCTCGGGCAGGACGGGGGATGGACGACGGACACCTTGCGTCGGGCCGGACGCGCGTTAACGCGTACGCGATCCGTTCAGATACCGTCCGACAGCCGGTCGGCGACCGTCACGGTCACCGCTGCACCCCGAGAGGTGCAACAATGACTCCCGAACGGCGCTTAGACCGACATCGAACGGGTCGCGATGTATTACTAAGGGAGAAGTGCACGCCGTCGGCGAACGTCGAACGACGCACCCCGTGCGACACCACCGAGGTGGTGCGCATCGAGAGCGCGCCGCCACGCCGCCGAATAACGATGAATCTCCCCGTTCGTTCATTCGAGTTTCGCAGGTTTACCCCTGAGCGGTTTCACGTACTGTTGAACTCTCTCTTCAAAGTTCTTTTCAACTTTCCCTCACGGTACTTGTTCGCTATCGGTCTCGCGGTAATATTTAGCCTTAGATGGAGTTTACCACCCACTTAGGGCTGCACTCTCAAGCAACCCGACTCTGAGGAGAGTCCCTCTCGCCGCCGTCCTCCGTCGCTACGGGCCTGGCACCCTCTGTGGGAAATGGGCCCCGTTCAAGACGAACTTGGACAGGAGTGGACGACGACAAGAAAGCGGAACCTCCCGAACACCACATCTCCCGCCGCCGTTACAACGGCGGGATTCAGTGCTGGGCTTATTCCTGTTCGCTCGCCGCTACTAAGGAAATCCTAGTTAGTTTCTTTTCCTCCGCTTACTAATATGCTTAAATTCGGCGGGTAATCCTCCCTGATCTGAGGCCAACGTATAAAAATGGGAGGCAGACACGATATCCGTTACGACGTTACGGCGCGAGCGCCGACACGCCCTTCGGACGTCGAGTCCGCCTACAAACATCTGAGATTCCACATTCAGGTTTCTATAACTCTAGTGTGCACGAACGCGACAACGCAACATTTTTACACATCGTGTGTCGCCAGCAACAAGAGAATACCACCAAGCAACGTGTAATGTTTCCAAATTTTTAAACGGACCCGTGTTGTGCACTTTCGCGCGCGCACGAGAACCGTCATATGCGCGCGCCTCCCCTTATCGGGGAAAAACGCGCAATGTGGTTTTGTATTTATGCAGCCGGCCCTCAGACAGGAGTGGTCCTGGATGTGTATCCACGGACCGCAATGTGCGTTCGAAATGTCGATGTTCAAATGTGTCCTGCAGTTCACACTATGACGCGCAGTTAACTGCGTTCTTCATCGACCCGCGAGCCAAGTGATCCACCGTCCAGGGTAATAGTTTTCGGATAAAAGTTTAAAGATTTCATATTATATAATATTTATCTTAGAACGAGAGATTGCTCTCTCACTCTAAACCGCACGGATTTTATTTTAGTTCACGAACACGTCTTAGAACAGCGCGCAGATTCGGGATGCGGATTTCTCACCCGTCATAACCTGCGGCGAGACGTGACGAAGCTCCACAGGGCGAGCGTCATGCGGCAGCGGCAGCAGCAGCTAGCCACACACACACACACACACACGGGAGCCTAAGAGGTGACACAAAAGTATCATATAACTTTGGATGGAGTTATTAAAACAGTTTACAATGTATAATTTGTGTATGTTGTTACACACGCAAAATACAAAAAAACACGTTAATGATCCTTCCGCAGGTTCCCCTACGGAAACCTTGTTACGACTTTTACTTCCTCTAAATGATCAAGTTTGGTCAACTTCCCAACGACGCCAACGGCCGTGAAGCCACCGCGTGTCGGTCCGAAGACCTCACTAAATCATTCAATCGGTAGTAGCGACGGGCGGTGTGTACAAAGGGCAGGGACGTAATCAACGCGAGCTTATGACTCGCGCTTACTAGGAATTCCTCGTTTATGGGGGATAATTGCAAACCCCAATCCCCAGCACGAAGGAGTTTCAACGGGTTGCCCGGGCCTTTAGGCCAGGGAGAACATGTTGATTCCTTCAGTGTAGCGCGCGTGCGGCCCAGGACATCTAAGGGCATCACAGACCTGTTATTGCTCAATCTCGTGCGGCTCGAAACCGCCGGTCCCTCTAAGAAGAATTTTAATACGTCGCCAGTGAGTTGCTTGACCGAAGCCATGCACACCGAAATGACGACGCCTATTTAGCAGGCTAGAGTCTCGTTCGTTACCGGAATTAACCAGACAAATCGCTCCACCAACTAAGAACGGCCATGCACCACCACCCACCGAATCAAGAAAGAGCTGTTAATCTGTCAATCCTTCCGGTGTCCGGGCCTGGTGAGATTTCCCGTGTTGAGTCAAATTAAGCCGCAGGCTCCACTCCTGGTGGTGCCCTTCCGTCAATTCCTTTAAGTTTCAGCTTTGCAACCATACTCCCCCCGGAGTCCAAAATCTTTGGTTTCCCGGAAGCTGCCCGCCGAGCCATTGTAGTAACGTCGGCGGATCGCTAGATGACATATTTACGGTTAGAACTAGGGCGGTATCTAATCGCCTTCGAACCTCTAACTTTCGTTCTTGATTGATGAAAACACCTTTGGCAAATGCTTTCGCTGATGTTCGTCTTGCGACGATCCAAGAATTTCACCTCTAACGTCGCAATACGAATGCCCCCAGTTATCCCTATTAATCATTACCTCGGAGTTCTGAAAACCAACAAAATAGAACCGAGATCATATTCTATTATTCCATGCACGAAATATTCAAGCAGCATTTTGAGCCCGCTTTGAGCACTCTAATTTGTTCAAAGTAAAATTGTCGGCCCACCTCGACACTCAATAAAGAGCACCGCGATAGGATTTTGATATTGAGCCGGCGTGTTACCGCCGGCTCACCGACGATATGCTCCGCAAACGTGTCAGTATCACCGCGGATGCGGTGCACCGACAGCGCGGCGCACAAATGCAACTACGAGCTTTTTAACCGCAACAATTTTAGTATACGCTATTGGAGCTGGAATTACCGCGGCTGCTGGCACCAGACTTGCCCTCCAATTGTTCCTCGTTAAAATATTTAAAGTGTACTCATTCCGATTACGAGGCCTCGTAAGAGTCCCGTATCGTTATTTTTCGTCACTACCTCCCCGTGCCGGGAGTGGGTAATTTGCGCGCCTGCTGCCTTCCTTGGATGTGGTAGCCGTTTCTCAGGCTCCCTCTCCGGAATCGAACCCTGATTCCCCGTTACCCGTGACAACCATGGTAGTCGCAGAAACTACCATCGAAAGTTGATAAGGCAGACATTTGAAAGATGCGTCGCCGGTACTGGACCATGCGATCGGCAAAAGTTATCCAGATTCATCAAAGTTAACGACTTCGGACGCGAGGCCCTCCGTCGATTGGTTTTGATCTAATAAAAGCACTCATCCCATCACTGGTCAGAGTTCTGATTGCATGTATTAGCTCTAGAATTACCACAGTTATCCAAGTAACTGAGTAAGATCTAAGGAACCAAAACTGATATATTGAGCCATTCGCGGTATCGCCTTAATACGGCTTGCACTGAGACATGCATGGCTTAATCTTTGAGACAAGCATATAACTACTGGCAGGATCAACCAGGGAGCTAACTCTCGAACCAGTCGGACGAACTGTCCCCCCTTTCCCCCCGCTCGACTGAGCGGAGCGCGAGGGGATGTCTTTTCTTTCTGCATGTGTAAGAGAGGGGCAACCAACCAACGTATTTGTTGTGTTGTTCGTTTTAGAGGCAGTTCAAGCCTTTAATTGAATTTTCCTCGAGTCGCAGATCTTATTCCACGTTGTTTTATCGTTACGATAAAATGTACATAACATTCCGATATTCGATCACCGACAGGCGGTGGGCACGATCACGCCCGGAGTGTGCAGAGGCCGCTGCCCTGAGCTGCTGCGATGTATCAACAGAATTGATAACTGAACACGGCTCCAGAACTGCCGTAACTAAATACAGTGAGTAAGTTAGTAACTAACTACTGATCGTCGCTACGACGTCCTGAAGGCACGTTTTACAAACAGGCACACAGTATCTTGTCGGTTGACGAATCTCTCGTCGTCGACAGATTGTGTATATAGAGATATAACCAAACGCATCAAAATAGCGGGGAGGGACCGACGACAAAAACCAACGGTTACTGCTGATTTCGACTCGGGCGCCCCACTTCGCACGTATGGTATATTTAATAAAAGACACAGCGTTATAACATAAAAAAATATGTCTATACAAACGTGTACGTACCAGGAAGCACATGCATAGTATAAGAACATAAGTCATATTAAATCATAAGTTTATTTTCATCTCCTCGCTCTCTAACACAACTCTTCTCATCAGCAACATGCGACGTTTCGCTTTGAGTTTCGTGTGTTTTACAGAGTTCCATCTTTTTTTCCTTCAACATGCGCCCCGCACGATGGGCGCGGAGCGCGCTCACAGACGTTGAATCGTTATAAATGCGCGCACGTCGAACGTGCGCATGCGCACGAATTTTGATTGCGCTTGACAATAACGCAAATTTTTTGAGTTGGACATGTCTGTGATTAAAGCACGCCGGAATTGGTGGATTAATTTATTATCGAACGGCAGCCCTTTGGCAATAGAGAAGACTGCTGAAAAAAAAAAAAAAAAAAAAAAAAAACCTGGATCGCCCGATGTTATTTTATTAACCTTCGGCGGCGGGGGCGGCGCGGGCTGTCCGAATGCATAATATCATCCCGAGGGAGTTGTATGTGTGTGTGTGCTCGCCCCCCACCTATCTCACGCGACACCTGCGATAATTCATTGAAAGAAACAAATACAAAAAAAAGAGCATTCAATGCGCGGGGGCGTGCGCCTTTTTTTTTGTCGTGGTGTCGTTCGTGTTCATTGTTGAAAAGTAAATATAAATTAAAAGTTTATTGCGTATTCAGGCTTGAAATATTATAACCCACCCCCTAACGGCGAAACATACATGTACATAATTATGCTCTATTATTGGAAGAATCCATTCTTTGCACGCAAGAGATGGGCGTTGGCTCATGTGCTCTGAATGAACTCTTGAATGTAAGTATAGAAAACTTACCTGAGAGAAATACCGCGGAGCGCAGCGCAGCGCAGCCCTCTGTGGTCATCCAGCCATCCAGCCATCCAGCCAGCCAGCCAGCCAGCCAGCCCGCCAGCAGCTCGAAGAGTCGTCGTCGTCGAGGTCCACGGCGGCCGCCCCCGCACGTACTGGACAAATGCAAACACATCGTTATTTAGAAACTAGCTAAGCGATGATGGGAATATACGAATATTCGATTTTGACTAACCCCCCTCCCTATCTTACGATCACTAAAGAATAGGGTACATTATATACTTCGTCGCCCAAGCTAAAGATAGGTATCATAACTCCTCTCAGGTCTATCTATCGTGGGAGAAAAAAAATACAATTAAAAGGACATGGGGAGTGCAGGTCTCACCCCGCAGATACTAAGCCTATTATTTGTCAATTATTATTATCGCTAGTTTTAAAGTATCAGCTTGTTTTAGAAACATGAAGAAACCAGCAGGATTCATAAAAATCCAAAAATATTAAATGCCGAATTGATATTACCATATTGTAATGTCAAAATAAATTAATTAAAATAAATAATAATTAAAATAAATTAGAGTCGAGGTCAAGCTACGGCAAAAACTAGTTCGGAGTGTATTGCAAATCGGAATCAAACACATACCTAATCTCATAATAATATTAAACATTAGATTAAGTATTTTTGAGTTTTAGTTAAGTTTCAAAGTGGTTCTGGAATAAATAAATTGAAATTGAAATTGAAAATAATGTAAACTATGAAAAAATAATCTTTCAACCTCCTTAGTTAGGGAATTGTATTAAAACCTTATTAACCCATACCAACCAACCCTATACCGTTCTGTTTCTAAAATGTAAACGTGTCATTATTATTTGAAGTATTGTGAATGTCATGTCTTATTATTTACAGATTTTCTAAGTAAATATTGGATAGGCTTTGATTATTCATTATATAGTAACTATCGGTGATCAAGCATGCAAAAGGTGTATTACAAGAACAACTGCACGGGTGCAGCTTGATGACGTGGGCATCGCCGCAAAAAGAATGGAGATCTAAATGCCAAGTTATAATAATATGCAAAATCGAAATTTATAGGAACATAATTATCAAGTTTAAAAAACTTGAGAAACCGACTTCATTGCCAAACGGCTAAACCGATTTTAATGAAATTTGTTTGGGACAATCTGGACATAATAACCTTCCAAATAAAAAAAATATTTTCTAAATCGGTTTATAAATGACGGAGGCATGCCAGTTACAAACATTAAAAAAATTATTTAAAAAAAAATGGCAACACCGATTTTAATAAAATTAAAATGGGACCACAATCTGGAAGCAGTACCTTTCAGATAAAAAAATATTTTTTCAAATCGGCTCACAAATGACGAAGTTATGCGGTAACAAACATTAAAAAAAAAATAAAAAAAAATAAAAAAAAAATACAACCGAATTGAGAACCTCCTCCTTTTTGATTGGAAGTCGGTTAAAAATAATATTATGAACAAGTATTAAAACTCTATTTCTTTGCTTTATTGGATGCCTATAACAATTATTGCTGTTATTTAAATAAAAAAGTGCAATCTCAAAAAGTAGGTTAGATTTGACTTTGCCAGTTTTTATCAGAATTAAAATGTTGAAAAACTATATAAAATGTCTGAGATGTAATGAAAACTGGCCTGGCCAAGTCAAATCTAACCTAATATAAGATCTCACATTTTTATATAACCTACGAGGCAATACTTTGTTATAGGCGATGGTGTTATCACTTAACACATCAGTTGGGCCATATCCTTGATACATCATCAGCAAGTTGTAAAAAAAAAAAAAAAACAATAAAAAATAATTGACTGAATCGTGATGAATGACAGAGGTGAAACTGAATTTTTTTTTTTCAAATCGGCTCATTAAATTATGAAATTATGCGATAACAAACATTGAAAAGAAAACGGCTAAGCCGATTATGATAAAATTTTAATGGGAACACCACCAATCTGGAAGAATTTGGACCTACCAAATGAAAAAAAAAAAACAAATCGCCCCACAAAAATGATTAAGTTTAAACAACCGACTTGAGGACCTCCCCCTTTTTGATTTGAAGTCGGTTAAAAAGCAGGAATGCATGATTGTAAAAACCCACCTCAGACCACTTTTTCCGAAATCCTGTTTATGGCGGATTTTTATTCTCTATGGCAAGACAAATCGTTTGAGTGTAAAAACAGACCTCGGTCATACAAGTATCCCACAGATATAAAGGCACGAATATTTCAATGGGCGTAAAAATCCACTTTATCCTGGATAAGGTGTTTTTTTACAACCAAACGTGGCAACACCTGAAACTGTCAGCTATCATCAATATTGAAGTTTTTAACGTTAGTTTGAACAACCGAGGCACAGATAAGATAATACCTAGACCGAGGTGACTGTAACGGACACGAATTACTTGTATTACACAAATTAAATTAAATTGTGTCGCTTATTGGTGCAAATGAGTACTGAAACGGAGGAAAATGTGATTTTAAACCCAGGTGAGTCTTCCTCGGGTGAAACTCGCACAAAAAAATCGACAAAAGAAAGAAAAGAAAGAAAGAAAATGCAAAGAAGATGCAAGACCTGAAAAAATGCGTTCAGTTTGTGCCTGAAGACGTAAAAATTCAGTTCTGGGACTAAATATTGCAATGGCCAACAGCTGAGAATGTCGAAGATGAAGAATTAGATTAATTCAGTTAATTCATTATGAAAATAAATATTATTAAACATTCGTACTTGAGATTGTACATGACTTTGATTGTAAAAACACACCTTGTACAAGATGAGTGTAAAACTCCACCTCATCCCAAAACTTAAAAAAATTATAGAATTAAAACTATGAATATATTATGCAACCACTTTTTAACATACCATATTTTAAATATTTTTCAACATAAATAGTTAAAAAAAAATAAACATTCAGTTAATTTATTTTACACCAGACAGTTTTCATTGATTATCTGATAATGTTGCATTTGGTCAGAGGTGGGTTTTTACAATCATGCATTCCAGTTCGCTGACAAAAATGTTCCGTAGGGGGAGCGGACTAATTTCAAAACGATAAATATGTATCTCCTAAGATGACCTAGCTTTAAGACGTTTCAAAGTGATTCTTGCATAGTACTGAATAAAAAAATTTTCGAGTTTGATGTTTATTGAAATCGATTTTGCTCAAAATTAACCTTATGTACCTTGTGATGAATAACGTGTGTATTTGGATAAGGATTAATATCACGTTATTTAACGAATTTGATAACCACAAAAAAGTTTTTGCCATTTGGCTACGGAACCCTAAAAAGAGCACGACGCGGTAAAAGTTTTTTTCATTTCTTTATTTATTTTACATTACGATAACGCACAAGTACGTAAAAACATACATAACGATATTGAAATCGGTGAAGTAGTAGACCCTTTATGAGCAAATGTGTTATAAAAAAAACTAATGAGTTCCATATTTAAAACATTTAAAAAGTCGACATAAATTGGCGGGATACTAATCTGCTATGTATCTGTGACGGAATTCAAATTTTTTTTTATTTTTTTTTTTTTTATGCTAAGATTTGAATATTTATTAAAAATGAGTGAGTTCAAGCGATCCTGTAATGTTGACACCAGATTCAATTGAAAACGAGGCAAATTGTGCTATTGAAAATATTTTGCCAGAAATCTCAAAATACAAAAGCAGAGAAGAATATAAAATTGTTTTCCGAAATTGTATTTCTTGCATATTTTAATAGACTGTGTAGCAAACTACAGCCTTCTCGCTATGGAGCCGATATTCAATATGCTCAAGAGTACACTTGGTGTAAAACACAGTGTAAATTTGACAAAAACACAGGGTTTTATTTTCGTCATGTATTCGAAATGAAAAGTAGAGTGTTTAACTCGGGTAAAAGAATCAATTCCTACTCGGACTATAGCAGCCCGCGCTGCGTTAGACGCTTGGGCGTCTAAATACCTCGGGAATTGATTATTTCGACCCTCGGTTAACAATCTACCTATTGTATTTTTTATGGTGGTATTCCCTAAGATTAGGTACACTTAGGAGCTGCGTTACTCTGCGCTCACGGCCACCACCAGGCAGGCAGCCAGCATCACACTCATTACAGTGCGCGGCTGTAATGTACTAATTATAGATATCCGTTTACAGTGCGCTCTTGAACTGTAGAATGTATAGATACAAAAACTTACCTCAAGAGAAATACCGCGGTAGGGGTAGCTATGTGGTCATCCACAGCCAGCCAGCCAGCCAGCCGGCAGCGTGCCGCCCCCCGCTCCTCCATGGCGCGCCGGGCTCGTACTGGTCGCATTCAAATTGGTTAGGTATGTGTGTTTTTTATTTTTTAAGGTAGTCACAAAGGTGTGTCTCATAATTGGTAAGTAGCTTTGCCTCCTGCGCCGCTGGAGGGGGGCGAGTCCGATCCCCGCCGAAAACAAATATTTGTATGGTGAACACAGATGTTTATTCACTGCGTATAGGTAAATACTAGTTCGGTGGTAGTAGCCAGCCCGCCTTTCGGTCGCTGGTTCCAATCAGGGGTCATGCGCTGATAATAAGCTAGTGATCTCAATCAAACGGTGAAGGGAAACATCGTGAGGAAAAATTTCCTGCGGGTTAAGGCAGACTAGGCTTCGAGAAAGGCCTTTACTTTTTTTTTATTTATTATTTGTAAATGAATAATTGGCTCGCAACTAACCCTAACGATTAATAAATACAAAT
>CALNDX020000009.1:37500-47500 GCA_939531255.2 Thera britannica | reverse complement strand
AAACTGAATCATCGCAGACACGGGACGCGTACAGTCCGAGACAGCACGGCTGCGACGACAGGCGCGCCGCACCCCCGCCCGCGCTCGGGCAGGACGGGGGATGGACGACGGACACCTTGCGTCGGGCCGGACGCGCGTTAACGCGTACGCGATCCGTTCAGATACCGTCCGACAGCCGGTCGGCGACCGTCACGGTCACCGCTGCACCCCGAGAGGTGCAACAATGACTCCCGAACGGCGCTTAGACCGACATCGAACGGGTCGCGATGTATTACTAAGGGAGAAGTGCACGCCGTCGGCGAACGTCGAACGACGCACCCCGTGCGACACCACCGAGGTGGTGCGCATCGAGAGCGCGCCGCCACGCCGCCGAATAACGATGAATCTCCCCGTTCGTTCATTCGAGTTTCGCAGGTTTACCCCTGAGCGGTTTCACGTACTGTTGAACTCTCTCTTCAAAGTTCTTTTCAACTTTCCCTCACGGTACTTGTTCGCTATCGGTCTCGCGGTAATATTTAGCCTTAGATGGAGTTTACCACCCACTTAGGGCTGCACTCTCAAGCAACCCGACTCTGAGGAGAGTCCCTCTCGCCGCCGTCCTCCGTCGCTACGGGCCTGGCACCCTCTGTGGGAAATGGGCCCCGTTCAAGACGAACTTGGACAGGAGTGGACGACGACAAGAAAGCGGAACCTCCCGAACACCACATCTCCCGCCGCCGTTACAACGGCGGGATTCAGTGCTGGGCTTATTCCTGTTCGCTCGCCGCTACTAAGGAAATCCTAGTTAGTTTCTTTTCCTCCGCTTACTAATATGCTTAAATTCGGCGGGTAATCCTCCCTGATCTGAGGCCAACGTATAAAAATGGGAGGCAGACACGATATCCGTTACGACGTTACGGCGCGAGCGCCGACACGCCCTTCGGACGTCGAGTCCGCCTACAAACATCTGAGATTCCACATTCAGGTTTCTATAACTCTAGTGTGCACGAACGCGACAACGCAACATTTTTACACATCGTGTGTCGCCAGCAACAAGAGAATACCACCAAGCAACGTGTAATGTTTCCAAATTTTTAAACGGACCCGTGTTGTGCACTTTCGCGCGCGCACGAGAACCGTCATATGCGCGCGCCTCCCCTTATCGGGGAAAAACGCGCAATGTGGTTTTGTATTTATGCAGCCGGCCCTCAGACAGGAGTGGTCCTGGATGTGTATCCACGGACCGCAATGTGCGTTCGAAATGTCGATGTTCAAATGTGTCCTGCAGTTCACACTATGACGCGCAGTTAACTGCGTTCTTCATCGACCCGCGAGCCAAGTGATCCACCGTCCAGGGTAATAGTTTTCGGATAAAAGTTTAAAGATTTCATATTATATAATATTTATCTTAGAACGAGAGATTGCTCTCTCACTCTAAACCGCACGGATTTTATTTTAGTTCACGAACACGTCTTAGAACAGCGCGCAGATTCGGGATGCGGATTTCTCACCCGTCATAACCTGCGGCGAGACGTGACGAAGCTCCACAGGGCGAGCGTCATGCGGCAGCGGCAGCAGCAGCTAGCCACACACACACACACACACACGGGAGCCTAAGAGGTGACACAAAAGTATCATATAACTTTGGATGGAGTTATTAAAACAGTTTACAATGTATAATTTGTGTATGTTGTTACACACGCAAAATACAAAAAAACACGTTAATGATCCTTCCGCAGGTTCCCCTACGGAAACCTTGTTACGACTTTTACTTCCTCTAAATGATCAAGTTTGGTCAACTTCCCAACGACGCCAACGGCCGTGAAGCCACCGCGTGTCGGTCCGAAGACCTCACTAAATCATTCAATCGGTAGTAGCGACGGGCGGTGTGTACAAAGGGCAGGGACGTAATCAACGCGAGCTTATGACTCGCGCTTACTAGGAATTCCTCGTTTATGGGGGATAATTGCAAACCCCAATCCCCAGCACGAAGGAGTTTCAACGGGTTGCCCGGGCCTTTAGGCCAGGGAGAACATGTTGATTCCTTCAGTGTAGCGCGCGTGCGGCCCAGGACATCTAAGGGCATCACAGACCTGTTATTGCTCAATCTCGTGCGGCTCGAAACCGCCGGTCCCTCTAAGAAGAATTTTAATACGTCGCCAGTGAGTTGCTTGACCGAAGCCATGCACACCGAAATGACGACGCCTATTTAGCAGGCTAGAGTCTCGTTCGTTACCGGAATTAACCAGACAAATCGCTCCACCAACTAAGAACGGCCATGCACCACCACCCACCGAATCAAGAAAGAGCTGTTAATCTGTCAATCCTTCCGGTGTCCGGGCCTGGTGAGATTTCCCGTGTTGAGTCAAATTAAGCCGCAGGCTCCACTCCTGGTGGTGCCCTTCCGTCAATTCCTTTAAGTTTCAGCTTTGCAACCATACTCCCCCCGGAGTCCAAAATCTTTGGTTTCCCGGAAGCTGCCCGCCGAGCCATTGTAGTAACGTCGGCGGATCGCTAGATGACATATTTACGGTTAGAACTAGGGCGGTATCTAATCGCCTTCGAACCTCTAACTTTCGTTCTTGATTGATGAAAACACCTTTGGCAAATGCTTTCGCTGATGTTCGTCTTGCGACGATCCAAGAATTTCACCTCTAACGTCGCAATACGAATGCCCCCAGTTATCCCTATTAATCATTACCTCGGAGTTCTGAAAACCAACAAAATAGAACCGAGATCATATTCTATTATTCCATGCACGAAATATTCAAGCAGCATTTTGAGCCCGCTTTGAGCACTCTAATTTGTTCAAAGTAAAATTGTCGGCCCACCTCGACACTCAATAAAGAGCACCGCGATAGGATTTTGATATTGAGCCGGCGTGTTACCGCCGGCTCACCGACGATATGCTCCGCAAACGTGTCAGTATCACCGCGGATGCGGTGCACCGACAGCGCGGCGCACAAATGCAACTACGAGCTTTTTAACCGCAACAATTTTAGTATACGCTATTGGAGCTGGAATTACCGCGGCTGCTGGCACCAGACTTGCCCTCCAATTGTTCCTCGTTAAAATATTTAAAGTGTACTCATTCCGATTACGAGGCCTCGTAAGAGTCCCGTATCGTTATTTTTCGTCACTACCTCCCCGTGCCGGGAGTGGGTAATTTGCGCGCCTGCTGCCTTCCTTGGATGTGGTAGCCGTTTCTCAGGCTCCCTCTCCGGAATCGAACCCTGATTCCCCGTTACCCGTGACAACCATGGTAGTCGCAGAAACTACCATCGAAAGTTGATAAGGCAGACATTTGAAAGATGCGTCGCCGGTACTGGACCATGCGATCGGCAAAAGTTATCCAGATTCATCAAAGTTAACGACTTCGGACGCGAGGCCCTCCGTCGATTGGTTTTGATCTAATAAAAGCACTCATCCCATCACTGGTCAGAGTTCTGATTGCATGTATTAGCTCTAGAATTACCACAGTTATCCAAGTAACTGAGTAAGATCTAAGGAACCAAAACTGATATATTGAGCCATTCGCGGTATCGCCTTAATACGGCTTGCACTGAGACATGCATGGCTTAATCTTTGAGACAAGCATATAACTACTGGCAGGATCAACCAGGGAGCTAACTCTCGAACCAGTCGGACGAACTGTCCCCCCTTTCCCCCCGCTCGACTGAGCGGAGCGCGAGGGGATGTCTTTTCTTTCTGCATGTGTAAGAGAGGGGCAACCAACCAACGTATTTGTTGTGTTGTTCGTTTTAGAGGCAGTTCAAGCCTTTAATTGAATTTTCCTCGAGTCGCAGATCTTATTCCACGTTGTTTTATCGTTACGATAAAATGTACATAACATTCCGATATTCGATCACCGACAGGCGGTGGGCACGATCACGCCCGGAGTGTGCAGAGGCCGCTGCCCTGAGCTGCTGCGATGTATCAACAGAATTGATAACTGAACACGGCTCCAGAACTGCCGTAACTAAATACAGTGAGTAAGTTAGTAACTAACTACTGATCGTCGCTACGACGTCCTGAAGGCACGTTTTACAAACAGGCACACAGTATCTTGTCGGTTGACGAATCTCTCGTCGTCGACAGATTGTGTATATAGAGATATAACCAAACGCATCAAAATAGCGGGGAGGGACCGACGACAAAAACCAACGGTTACTGCTGATTTCGACTCGGGCGCCCCACTTCGCACGTATGGTATATTTAATAAAAGACACAGCGTTATAACATAAAAAAATATGTCTATACAAACGTGTACGTACCAGGAAGCACATGCATAGTATAAGAACATAAGTCATATTAAATCATAAGTTTATTTTCATCTCCTCGCTCTCTAACACAACTCTTCTCATCAGCAACATGCGACGTTTCGCTTTGAGTTTCGTGTGTTTTACAGAGTTCCATCTTTTTTTCCTTCAACATGCGCCCCGCACGATGGGCGCGGAGCGCGCTCACAGACGTTGAATCGTTATAAATGCGCGCACGTCGAACGTGCGCATGCGCACGAATTTTGATTGCGCTTGACAATAACGCAAATTTTTTGAGTTGGACATGTCTGTGATTAAAGCACGCCGGAATTGGTGGATTAATTTATTATCGAACGGCAGCCCTTTGGCAATAGAGAAGACTGCTGAAAAAAAAAAAAAAAAAAAAAAAAAACCTGGATCGCCCGATGTTATTTTATTAACCTTCGGCGGCGGGGGCGGCGCGGGCTGTCCGAATGCATAATATCATCCCGAGGGAGTTGTATGTGTGTGTGTGCTCGCCCCCCACCTATCTCACGCGACACCTGCGATAATTCATTGAAAGAAACAAATACAAAAAAAAGAGCATTCAATGCGCGGGGGCGTGCGCCTTTTTTTTTGTCGTGGTGTCGTTCGTGTTCATTGTTGAAAAGTAAATATAAATTAAAAGTTTATTGCGTATTCAGGCTTGAAATATTATAACCCACCCCCTAACGGCGAAACATACATGTACATAATTATGCTCTATTATTGGAAGAATCCATTCTTTGCACGCAAGAGATGGGCGTTGGCTCATGTGCTCTGAATGAACTCTTGAATGTAAGTATAGAAAACTTACCTGAGAGAAATACCGCGGAGCGCAGCGCAGCGCAGCCCTCTGTGGTCATCCAGCCATCCAGCCATCCAGCCAGCCAGCCAGCCAGCCAGCCCGCCAGCAGCTCGAAGAGTCGTCGTCGTCGAGGTCCACGGCGGCCGCCCCCGCACGTACTGGACAAATGCAAACACATCGTTATTTAGAAACTAGCTAAGCGATGATGGGAATATACGAATATTCGATTTTGACTAACCCCCCTCCCTATCTTACGATCACTAAAGAATAGGGTACATTATATACTTCGTCGCCCAAGCTAAAGATAGGTATCATAACTCCTCTCAGGTCTATCTATCGTGGGAGAAAAAAAATACAATTAAAAGGACATGGGGAGTGCAGGTCTCACCCCGCAGATACTAAGCCTATTATTTGTCAATTATTATTATCGCTAGTTTTAAAGTATCAGCTTGTTTTAGAAACATGAAGAAACCAGCAGGATTCATAAAAATCCAAAAATATTAAATGCCGAATTGATATTACCATATTGTAATGTCAAAATAAATTAATTAAAATAAATAATAATTAAAATAAATTAGAGTCGAGGTCAAGCTACGGCAAAAACTAGTTCGGAGTGTATTGCAAATCGGAATCAAACACATACCTAATCTCATAATAATATTAAACATTAGATTAAGTATTTTTGAGTTTTAGTTAAGTTTCAAAGTGGTTCTGGAATAAATAAATTGAAATTGAAATTGAAAATAATGTAAACTATGAAAAAATAATCTTTCAACCTCCTTAGTTAGGGAATTGTATTAAAACCTTATTAACCCATACCAACCAACCCTATACCGTTCTGTTTCTAAAATGTAAACGTGTCATTATTATTTGAAGTATTGTGAATGTCATGTCTTATTATTTACAGATTTTCTAAGTAAATATTGGATAGGCTTTGATTATTCATTATATAGTAACTATCGGTGATCAAGCATGCAAAAGGTGTATTACAAGAACAACTGCACGGGTGCAGCTTGATGACGTGGGCATCGCCGCAAAAAGAATGGAGATCTAAATGCCAAGTTATAATAATATGCAAAATCGAAATTTATAGGAACATAATTATCAAGTTTAAAAAACTTGAGAAACCGACTTCATTGCCAAACGGCTAAACCGATTTTAATGAAATTTGTTTGGGACAATCTGGACATAATAACCTTCCAAATAAAAAAAATATTTTCTAAATCGGTTTATAAATGACGGAGGCATGCCAGTTACAAACATTAAAAAAATTATTTAAAAAAAAATGGCAACACCGATTTTAATAAAATTAAAATGGGACCACAATCTGGAAGCAGTACCTTTCAGATAAAAAAATATTTTTTCAAATCGGCTCACAAATGACGAAGTTATGCGGTAACAAACATTAAAAAAAAAATAAAAAAAAATAAAAAAAAAATACAACCGAATTGAGAACCTCCTCCTTTTTGATTGGAAGTCGGTTAAAAATAATATTATGAACAAGTATTAAAACTCTATTTCTTTGCTTTATTGGATGCCTATAACAATTATTGCTGTTATTTAAATAAAAAAGTGCAATCTCAAAAAGTAGGTTAGATTTGACTTTGCCAGTTTTTATCAGAATTAAAATGTTGAAAAACTATATAAAATGTCTGAGATGTAATGAAAACTGGCCTGGCCAAGTCAAATCTAACCTAATATAAGATCTCACATTTTTATATAACCTACGAGGCAATACTTTGTTATAGGCGATGGTGTTATCACTTAACACATCAGTTGGGCCATATCCTTGATACATCATCAGCAAGTTGTAAAAAAAAAAAAAAAACAATAAAAAATAATTGACTGAATCGTGATGAATGACAGAGGTGAAACTGAATTTTTTTTTTTCAAATCGGCTCATTAAATTATGAAATTATGCGATAACAAACATTGAAAAGAAAACGGCTAAGCCGATTATGATAAAATTTTAATGGGAACACCACCAATCTGGAAGAATTTGGACCTACCAAATGAAAAAAAAAAAACAAATCGCCCCACAAAAATGATTAAGTTTAAACAACCGACTTGAGGACCTCCCCCTTTTTGATTTGAAGTCGGTTAAAAAGCAGGAATGCATGATTGTAAAAACCCACCTCAGACCACTTTTTCCGAAATCCTGTTTATGGCGGATTTTTATTCTCTATGGCAAGACAAATCGTTTGAGTGTAAAAACAGACCTCGGTCATACAAGTATCCCACAGATATAAAGGCACGAATATTTCAATGGGCGTAAAAATCCACTTTATCCTGGATAAGGTGTTTTTTTACAACCAAACGTGGCAACACCTGAAACTGTCAGCTATCATCAATATTGAAGTTTTTAACGTTAGTTTGAACAACCGAGGCACAGATAAGATAATACCTAGACCGAGGTGACTGTAACGGACACGAATTACTTGTATTACACAAATTAAATTAAATTGTGTCGCTTATTGGTGCAAATGAGTACTGAAACGGAGGAAAATGTGATTTTAAACCCAGGTGAGTCTTCCTCGGGTGAAACTCGCACAAAAAAATCGACAAAAGAAAGAAAAGAAAGAAAGAAAATGCAAAGAAGATGCAAGACCTGAAAAAATGCGTTCAGTTTGTGCCTGAAGACGTAAAAATTCAGTTCTGGGACTAAATATTGCAATGGCCAACAGCTGAGAATGTCGAAGATGAAGAATTAGATTAATTCAGTTAATTCATTATGAAAATAAATATTATTAAACATTCGTACTTGAGATTGTACATGACTTTGATTGTAAAAACACACCTTGTACAAGATGAGTGTAAAACTCCACCTCATCCCAAAACTTAAAAAAATTATAGAATTAAAACTATGAATATATTATGCAACCACTTTTTAACATACCATATTTTAAATATTTTTCAACATAAATAGTTAAAAAAAAATAAACATTCAGTTAATTTATTTTACACCAGACAGTTTTCATTGATTATCTGATAATGTTGCATTTGGTCAGAGGTGGGTTTTTACAATCATGCATTCCAGTTCGCTGACAAAAATGTTCCGTAGGGGGAGCGGACTAATTTCAAAACGATAAATATGTATCTCCTAAGATGACCTAGCTTTAAGACGTTTCAAAGTGATTCTTGCATAGTACTGAATAAAAAAATTTTCGAGTTTGATGTTTATTGAAATCGATTTTGCTCAAAATTAACCTTATGTACCTTGTGATGAATAACGTGTGTATTTGGATAAGGATTAATATCACGTTATTTAACGAATTTGATAACCACAAAAAAGTTTTTGCCATTTGGCTACGGAACCCTAAAAAGAGCACGACGCGGTAAAAGTTTTTTTCATTTCTTTATTTATTTTACATTACGATAACGCACAAGTACGTAAAAACATACATAACGATATTGAAATCGGTGAAGTAGTAGACCCTTTATGAGCAAATGTGTTATAAAAAAAACTAATGAGTTCCATATTTAAAACATTTAAAAAGTCGACATAAATTGGCGGGATACTAATCTGCTATGTATCTGTGACGGAATTCAAATTTTTTTTTATTTTTTTTTTTTTTATGCTAAGATTTGAATATTTATTAAAAATGAGTGAGTTCAAGCGATCCTGTAATGTTGACACCAGATTCAATTGAAAACGAGGCAAATTGTGCTATTGAAAATATTTTGCCAGAAATCTCAAAATACAAAAGCAGAGAAGAATATAAAATTGTTTTCCGAAATTGTATTTCTTGCATATTTTAATAGACTGTGTAGCAAACTACAGCCTTCTCGCTATGGAGCCGATATTCAATATGCTCAAGAGTACACTTGGTGTAAAACACAGTGTAAATTTGACAAAAACACAGGGTTTTATTTTCGTCATGTATTCGAAATGAAAAGTAGAGTGTTTAACTCGGGTAAAAGAATCAATTCCTACTCGGACTATAGCAGCCCGCGCTGCGTTAGACGCTTGGGCGTCTAAATACCTCGGGAATTGATTATTTCGACCCTCGGTTAACAATCTACCTATTGTATTTTTTATGGTGGTATTCCCTAAGATTAGGTACACTTAGGAGCTGCGTTACTCTGCGCTCACGGCCACCACCAGGCAGGCAGCCAGCATCACACTCATTACAGTGCGCGGCTGTAATGTACTAATTATAGATATCCGTTTACAGTGCGCTCTTGAACTGTAGAATGTATAGATACAAAAACTTACCTCAAGAGAAATACCGCGGTAGGGGTAGCTATGTGGTCATCCACAGCCAGCCAGCCAGCCAGCCGGCAGCGTGCCGCCCCCCGCTCCTCCATGGCGCGCCGGGCTCGTACTGGTCGCATTCAAATTGGTTAGGTATGTGTGTTTTTTATTTTTTAAGGTAGTCACAAAGGTGTGTCTCATAATTGGTAAGTAGCTTTGCCTCCTGCGCCGCTGGAGGGGGGCGAGTCCGATCCCCGCCGAAAACAAATATTTGTATGGTGAACACAGATGTTTATTCACTGCGTATAGGTAAATACTAGTTCGGTGGTAGTAGCCAGCCCGCCTTTCGGTCGCTGGTTCCAATCAGGGGTCATGCGCTGATAATAAGCTAGTGATCTCAATCAAACGGTGAAGGGAAACATCGTGAGGAAAAATTTCCTGCGGGTTAAGGCAGACTAGGCTTCGAGAAAGGCCTTTACTTTTTTTTTATTTATTATTTGTAAATGAATAATTGGCTCGCAACTAACCCTAACGATTAATAAATACAAATAAATATGGTGCCAACAAATGGCGATGACCACAAAACTCCATTGCTTTGCTCTTCAGGCTTACATTATGATATTTATTGCGTTTTTAGGTTTGAAATAGTGTATATTTCAAACGGCGAGAAAAATTGTAATATTTCATCATTCATTTTCGACGAATTCATTCCTCTATTATTGCGAGCATATCCATTGATCC
>CALNDX020000009.1:20000-32500 GCA_939531255.2 Thera britannica | reverse complement strand
ACGGTCACCGCTGCACCCCGAGAGGTGCAACAATGACTCCCGAACGGCGCTTAGACCGACATCGAACGGGTCGCGATGTATTACTAAGGGAGAAGTGCACGCCGTCGGCGAACGTCGAACGACGCACCCCGTGCGACACCACCGAGGTGGTGCGCATCGAGAGCGCGCCGCCACGCCGCCGAATAACGATGAATCTCCCCGTTCGTTCATTCGAGTTTCGCAGGTTTACCCCTGAGCGGTTTCACGTACTGTTGAACTCTCTCTTCAAAGTTCTTTTCAACTTTCCCTCACGGTACTTGTTCGCTATCGGTCTCGCGGTAATATTTAGCCTTAGATGGAGTTTACCACCCACTTAGGGCTGCACTCTCAAGCAACCCGACTCTGAGGAGAGTCCCTCTCGCCGCCGTCCTCCGTCGCTACGGGCCTGGCACCCTCTGTGGGAAATGGGCCCCGTTCAAGACGAACTTGGACAGGAGTGGACGACGACAAGAAAGCGGAACCTCCCGAACACCACATCTCCCGCCGCCGTTACAACGGCGGGATTCAGTGCTGGGCTTATTCCTGTTCGCTCGCCGCTACTAAGGAAATCCTAGTTAGTTTCTTTTCCTCCGCTTACTAATATGCTTAAATTCGGCGGGTAATCCTCCCTGATCTGAGGCCAACGTATAAAAATGGGAGGCAGACACGATATCCGTTACGACGTTACGGCGCGAGCGCCGACACGCCCTTCGGACGTCGAGTCCGCCTACAAACATCTGAGATTCCACATTCAGGTTTCTATAACTCTAGTGTGCACGAACGCGACAACGCAACATTTTTACACATCGTGTGTCGCCAGCAACAAGAGAATACCACCAAGCAACGTGTAATGTTTCCAAATTTTTAAACGGACCCGTGTTGTGCACTTTCGCGCGCGCACGAGAACCGTCATATGCGCGCGCCTCCCCTTATCGGGGAAAAACGCGCAATGTGGTTTTGTATTTATGCAGCCGGCCCTCAGACAGGAGTGGTCCTGGATGTGTATCCACGGACCGCAATGTGCGTTCGAAATGTCGATGTTCAAATGTGTCCTGCAGTTCACACTATGACGCGCAGTTAACTGCGTTCTTCATCGACCCGCGAGCCAAGTGATCCACCGTCCAGGGTAATAGTTTTCGGATAAAAGTTTAAAGATTTCATATTATATAATATTTATCTTAGAACGAGAGATTGCTCTCTCACTCTAAACCGCACGGATTTTATTTTAGTTCACGAACACGTCTTAGAACAGCGCGCAGATTCGGGATGCGGATTTCTCACCCGTCATAACCTGCGGCGAGACGTGACGAAGCTCCACAGGGCGAGCGTCATGCGGCAGCGGCAGCAGCAGCTAGCCACACACACACACACACACACGGGAGCCTAAGAGGTGACACAAAAGTATCATATAACTTTGGATGGAGTTATTAAAACAGTTTACAATGTATAATTTGTGTATGTTGTTACACACGCAAAATACAAAAAAACACGTTAATGATCCTTCCGCAGGTTCCCCTACGGAAACCTTGTTACGACTTTTACTTCCTCTAAATGATCAAGTTTGGTCAACTTCCCAACGACGCCAACGGCCGTGAAGCCACCGCGTGTCGGTCCGAAGACCTCACTAAATCATTCAATCGGTAGTAGCGACGGGCGGTGTGTACAAAGGGCAGGGACGTAATCAACGCGAGCTTATGACTCGCGCTTACTAGGAATTCCTCGTTTATGGGGGATAATTGCAAACCCCAATCCCCAGCACGAAGGAGTTTCAACGGGTTGCCCGGGCCTTTAGGCCAGGGAGAACATGTTGATTCCTTCAGTGTAGCGCGCGTGCGGCCCAGGACATCTAAGGGCATCACAGACCTGTTATTGCTCAATCTCGTGCGGCTCGAAACCGCCGGTCCCTCTAAGAAGAATTTTAATACGTCGCCAGTGAGTTGCTTGACCGAAGCCATGCACACCGAAATGACGACGCCTATTTAGCAGGCTAGAGTCTCGTTCGTTACCGGAATTAACCAGACAAATCGCTCCACCAACTAAGAACGGCCATGCACCACCACCCACCGAATCAAGAAAGAGCTGTTAATCTGTCAATCCTTCCGGTGTCCGGGCCTGGTGAGATTTCCCGTGTTGAGTCAAATTAAGCCGCAGGCTCCACTCCTGGTGGTGCCCTTCCGTCAATTCCTTTAAGTTTCAGCTTTGCAACCATACTCCCCCCGGAGTCCAAAATCTTTGGTTTCCCGGAAGCTGCCCGCCGAGCCATTGTAGTAACGTCGGCGGATCGCTAGATGACATATTTACGGTTAGAACTAGGGCGGTATCTAATCGCCTTCGAACCTCTAACTTTCGTTCTTGATTGATGAAAACACCTTTGGCAAATGCTTTCGCTGATGTTCGTCTTGCGACGATCCAAGAATTTCACCTCTAACGTCGCAATACGAATGCCCCCAGTTATCCCTATTAATCATTACCTCGGAGTTCTGAAAACCAACAAAATAGAACCGAGATCATATTCTATTATTCCATGCACGAAATATTCAAGCAGCATTTTGAGCCCGCTTTGAGCACTCTAATTTGTTCAAAGTAAAATTGTCGGCCCACCTCGACACTCAATAAAGAGCACCGCGATAGGATTTTGATATTGAGCCGGCGTGTTACCGCCGGCTCACCGACGATATGCTCCGCAAACGTGTCAGTATCACCGCGGATGCGGTGCACCGACAGCGCGGCGCACAAATGCAACTACGAGCTTTTTAACCGCAACAATTTTAGTATACGCTATTGGAGCTGGAATTACCGCGGCTGCTGGCACCAGACTTGCCCTCCAATTGTTCCTCGTTAAAATATTTAAAGTGTACTCATTCCGATTACGAGGCCTCGTAAGAGTCCCGTATCGTTATTTTTCGTCACTACCTCCCCGTGCCGGGAGTGGGTAATTTGCGCGCCTGCTGCCTTCCTTGGATGTGGTAGCCGTTTCTCAGGCTCCCTCTCCGGAATCGAACCCTGATTCCCCGTTACCCGTGACAACCATGGTAGTCGCAGAAACTACCATCGAAAGTTGATAAGGCAGACATTTGAAAGATGCGTCGCCGGTACTGGACCATGCGATCGGCAAAAGTTATCCAGATTCATCAAAGTTAACGACTTCGGACGCGAGGCCCTCCGTCGATTGGTTTTGATCTAATAAAAGCACTCATCCCATCACTGGTCAGAGTTCTGATTGCATGTATTAGCTCTAGAATTACCACAGTTATCCAAGTAACTGAGTAAGATCTAAGGAACCAAAACTGATATATTGAGCCATTCGCGGTATCGCCTTAATACGGCTTGCACTGAGACATGCATGGCTTAATCTTTGAGACAAGCATATAACTACTGGCAGGATCAACCAGGGAGCTAACTCTCGAACCAGTCGGACGAACTGTCCCCCCTTTCCCCCCGCTCGACTGAGCGGAGCGCGAGGGGATGTCTTTTCTTTCTGCATGTGTAAGAGAGGGGCAACCAACCAACGTATTTGTTGTGTTGTTCGTTTTAGAGGCAGTTCAAGCCTTTAATTGAATTTTCCTCGAGTCGCAGATCTTATTCCACGTTGTTTTATCGTTACGATAAAATGTACATAACATTCCGATATTCGATCACCGACAGGCGGTGGGCACGATCACGCCCGGAGTGTGCAGAGGCCGCTGCCCTGAGCTGCTGCGATGTATCAACAGAATTGATAACTGAACACGGCTCCAGAACTGCCGTAACTAAATACAGTGAGTAAGTTAGTAACTAACTACTGATCGTCGCTACGACGTCCTGAAGGCACGTTTTACAAACAGGCACACAGTATCTTGTCGGTTGACGAATCTCTCGTCGTCGACAGATTGTGTATATAGAGATATAACCAAACGCATCAAAATAGCGGGGAGGGACCGACGACAAAAACCAACGGTTACTGCTGATTTCGACTCGGGCGCCCCACTTCGCACGTATGGTATATTTAATAAAAGACACAGCGTTATAACATAAAAAAATATGTCTATACAAACGTGTACGTACCAGGAAGCACATGCATAGTATAAGAACATAAGTCATATTAAATCATAAGTTTATTTTCATCTCCTCGCTCTCTAACACAACTCTTCTCATCAGCAACATGCGACGTTTCGCTTTGAGTTTCGTGTGTTTTACAGAGTTCCATCTTTTTTTCCTTCAACATGCGCCCCGCACGATGGGCGCGGAGCGCGCTCACAGACGTTGAATCGTTATAAATGCGCGCACGTCGAACGTGCGCATGCGCACGAATTTTGATTGCGCTTGACAATAACGCAAATTTTTTGAGTTGGACATGTCTGTGATTAAAGCACGCCGGAATTGGTGGATTAATTTATTATCGAACGGCAGCCCTTTGGCAATAGAGAAGACTGCTGAAAAAAAAAAAAAAAAAAAAAAAAAACCTGGATCGCCCGATGTTATTTTATTAACCTTCGGCGGCGGGGGCGGCGCGGGCTGTCCGAATGCATAATATCATCCCGAGGGAGTTGTATGTGTGTGTGTGCTCGCCCCCCACCTATCTCACGCGACACCTGCGATAATTCATTGAAAGAAACAAATACAAAAAAAAGAGCATTCAATGCGCGGGGGCGTGCGCCTTTTTTTTTGTCGTGGTGTCGTTCGTGTTCATTGTTGAAAAGTAAATATAAATTAAAAGTTTATTGCGTATTCAGGCTTGAAATATTATAACCCACCCCCTAACGGCGAAACATACATGTACATAATTATGCTCTATTATTGGAAGAATCCATTCTTTGCACGCAAGAGATGGGCGTTGGCTCATGTGCTCTGAATGAACTCTTGAATGTAAGTATAGAAAACTTACCTGAGAGAAATACCGCGGAGCGCAGCGCAGCGCAGCCCTCTGTGGTCATCCAGCCATCCAGCCATCCAGCCAGCCAGCCAGCCAGCCAGCCCGCCAGCAGCTCGAAGAGTCGTCGTCGTCGAGGTCCACGGCGGCCGCCCCCGCACGTACTGGACAAATGCAAACACATCGTTATTTAGAAACTAGCTAAGCGATGATGGGAATATACGAATATTCGATTTTGACTAACCCCCCTCCCTATCTTACGATCACTAAAGAATAGGGTACATTATATACTTCGTCGCCCAAGCTAAAGATAGGTATCATAACTCCTCTCAGGTCTATCTATCGTGGGAGAAAAAAAATACAATTAAAAGGACATGGGGAGTGCAGGTCTCACCCCGCAGATACTAAGCCTATTATTTGTCAATTATTATTATCGCTAGTTTTAAAGTATCAGCTTGTTTTAGAAACATGAAGAAACCAGCAGGATTCATAAAAATCCAAAAATATTAAATGCCGAATTGATATTACCATATTGTAATGTCAAAATAAATTAATTAAAATAAATAATAATTAAAATAAATTAGAGTCGAGGTCAAGCTACGGCAAAAACTAGTTCGGAGTGTATTGCAAATCGGAATCAAACACATACCTAATCTCATAATAATATTAAACATTAGATTAAGTATTTTTGAGTTTTAGTTAAGTTTCAAAGTGGTTCTGGAATAAATAAATTGAAATTGAAATTGAAAATAATGTAAACTATGAAAAAATAATCTTTCAACCTCCTTAGTTAGGGAATTGTATTAAAACCTTATTAACCCATACCAACCAACCCTATACCGTTCTGTTTCTAAAATGTAAACGTGTCATTATTATTTGAAGTATTGTGAATGTCATGTCTTATTATTTACAGATTTTCTAAGTAAATATTGGATAGGCTTTGATTATTCATTATATAGTAACTATCGGTGATCAAGCATGCAAAAGGTGTATTACAAGAACAACTGCACGGGTGCAGCTTGATGACGTGGGCATCGCCGCAAAAAGAATGGAGATCTAAATGCCAAGTTATAATAATATGCAAAATCGAAATTTATAGGAACATAATTATCAAGTTTAAAAAACTTGAGAAACCGACTTCATTGCCAAACGGCTAAACCGATTTTAATGAAATTTGTTTGGGACAATCTGGACATAATAACCTTCCAAATAAAAAAAATATTTTCTAAATCGGTTTATAAATAAAATTTACAGTGAATTGTTAGGCTTTTGTAGAGATCAGAGGTGGACATGCGCGGATGTGCACGTGTTAGGAGCAGAATCTGATACGTTCACCTTTATCAGTGATGTTCATGGGTGTGCTAGATGGCTGGATCACTGCGTGGTCACCGATGCAGCACTTGCTTCTATTAACCGTGTATGGGTAGATTATGATGTGAAGTGGTCCGACCACTTCCCCGTATATATTGAATGTAACTTAGGCAAGGTTAACCGTAAAAAAGAGCCAACTCCGTCATCAGTAGTAGATAAAATCAAGTGGGGTGAGCGTAATGATAGCCAAACTAAACAATATCACCAAGTGTGTCATTCTCGTTTGAAAGATATTCAATTTCCACCAGAGCTCACAAGCTGTTGTGACGGAGTCTGTTCTAATATTGACCATAGAAATGTACTCAATGACATGTATACTGAGGTTGTTACCATTCTGTCAGAGGCTGCAATTTCTTCATACGAGCGAGGTGAATTGCGGAGGAGAGGGGGTTACATTGCGGGGTGGAACAAGCATGTAAGTTATTTCCACAGAGAGGCCAGACTTAAGTTTGGGGTTTGGATGCAAGCCGGCAAGCCAACTAGTGGAAGATGTTATAGTGACATGTGTGAGAGCAGACGAGCTTTTAAAAGACAACTAAAGTGGTGTCAGGACAGGCAGGACCAAATTAAAATGGACATGCTTGCCTCACATCACGCCGCTAAAGACTTTAAAGGTTTTTGGAAAGGAACAAGCAAAATGAATGTAAAGTCTGGCCTCCCGGTGAGTGTTAATGATATTAGCGACCATGTTTTGATTGCTAATCTATTTAAAGAGCATTTTACTGTAAGTTCTATACCCGAGGCCACGAACTGTGCTGATGATGAGACTGTCGTGTCCCGTGAGCGACTTATAAGTTTTAAAGCGCAAGATGTACAGTCAGTGATTCGAGGTATGCAAAGAGGAAAGTCTCCTGGGCATGATAGTCTCAGCATTGAGCATCTTAAACATGCTGGTGTGCATCTGCCGCGCGTACTTTCTATGCTCTATAATTTGTGTTTATGTCATGGCTATTTACCTGATGAACTTACCAAAACAATAGTGGTTCCAATCATAAAATGTAAGACGGGAGATGCCTCGGACAAATGCAACTACCGCCCTATTTCGTTGGCAACTGTATCGGCGAAGGTTCTTGACAGCCTGCTTAACAAAATACTCCTGCAGCATATCAAACTGCATGACGCCCAGTTCGGTTTTAGAGCTGGGTTGTCGACAGAGAGTGCGATTCTATGCCTTAAGCAGGCTGTCAGGTACTACACGGATAGAAAGACGCCAGTGTACACCTGCTTTCTGGATCTCTCCAAGGCCTTTGATACGGTTAGGTATAATCGGCTTTGGCGTAAGTTGGAAGCGGCAGGTGTACCGGCTGAAGTTACATCCATGCTGAAATACTGGTATCGTGGTCAGCGGAATCAAGTGCGGTGGGAGGGATCGCTATCTGAGACGTATGGCTTAGAGTGTGGCGTGCGGCAAGGTGGAATCACCTCTCCTCTGCTGTTTAACCTTTATGTTAATGATCTCATTGGTGAGCTCAGCAGCACTCATTCGGGTTGTTATGTAGGTGGAGTGTGCGTAAATAATATCAGTTACGCAGACGACATGGTGCTGCTGGGGCCATCAGTGGGGGCTATTCGCAAACTAGTCAATATTTGTGAGGCATATGCGGCGGAACATGGACTGAGGTACAACTCTAAAAAGAGTGAGGTCCTAGTTTTTAAGAGTGGACCAAATAAACCAGTGCATGTTCCGCCAATTATGCTTAACGGTGCGGCTCTACAGATGGTGAATAGCTTTAGGTACTTAGGGCACATCGTGACAGACGACTGTAAAGATGACCAGGATATAGAAAGGGAGCGCAGAGCACTGGCAGTCCGGGGTAATATGGTTGCAAGAAGATTTGCTCGCTGCTCGAAGGAAGTCAAAATCACCCTATTCAAGGCGTACTGCCAGTCGTTTTACTCGAGCAGCCTATGGGTAAATCACACCCGCAGGGCTGCCAGTGCTTTGCGAATACAATATAACAACATCTTTAGGATGCTGATGCGGCTGCCTCGATTCTGCAGTGCCTCGGGGATGTTCACGGAGGCAAGGGTCGATGGGTACCACGCGATCGTACGAAAGAAGGTAGCCTCCCTGCGTCAGCGCACTAGAGACAGCTGCAACGGTATCCTGCAGATGGTTGTCTCCCGACTGGATTGTCCCATCCAAGACAGATGGATGAAAATTGCAATGGGCTTAGATATAATTTAATTTTATTTATCATTATTGTGACATTTTATTTTATTGAATTGTATCTGAATTGAATTGTATTTGTTATTTATATGAATTTATGTTAATGTAATGTATAGTAAGTTAAGTATGGATTGATCTATCTGAAATAAATGAATTAATAATAATAATAATAAATGACGGAGGCATGCCAGTTACAAACATTAAAAAAATTATTTAAAAAAAAATGGCAACACCGATTTTAATAAAATTAAAATGGGACCACAATCTGGAAGCAGTACCTTTCAGATAAAAAAATATTTTTTCAAATCGGCTCACAAATGACGAAGTTATGCGGTAACAAACATTAAAAAAAAAATAAAAAAAAATAAAAAAAAAATACAACCGAATTGAGAACCTCCTCCTTTTTGATTGGAAGTCGGTTAAAAATAATATTATGAACAAGTATTAAAACTCTATTTCTTTGCTTTATTGGATGCCTATAACAATTATTGCTGTTATTTAAATAAAAAAGTGCAATCTCAAAAAGTAGGTTAGATTTGACTTTGCCAGTTTTTATCAGAATTAAAATGTTGAAAAACTATATAAAATGTCTGAGATGTAATGAAAACTGGCCTGGCCAAGTCAAATCTAACCTAATATAAGATCTCACATTTTTATATAACCTACGAGGCAATACTTTGTTATAGGCGATGGTGTTATCACTTAACACATCAGTTGGGCCATATCCTTGATACATCATCAGCAAGTTGTAAAAAAAAAAAAAAAACAATAAAAAATAATTGACTGAATCGTGATGAATGACAGAGGTGAAACTGAATTTTTTTTTTTCAAATCGGCTCATTAAATTATGAAATTATGCGATAACAAACATTGAAAAGAAAACGGCTAAGCCGATTATGATAAAATTTTAATGGGAACACCACCAATCTGGAAGAATTTGGACCTACCAAATGAAAAAAAAAAAACAAATCGCCCCACAAAAATGATTAAGTTTAAACAACCGACTTGAGGACCTCCCCCTTTTTGATTTGAAGTCGGTTAAAAAGCAGGAATGCATGATTGTAAAAACCCACCTCAGACCACTTTTTCCGAAATCCTGTTTATGGCGGATTTTTATTCTCTATGGCAAGACAAATCGTTTGAGTGTAAAAACAGACCTCGGTCATACAAGTATCCCACAGATATAAAGGCACGAATATTTCAATGGGCGTAAAAATCCACTTTATCCTGGATAAGGTGTTTTTTTACAACCAAACGTGGCAACACCTGAAACTGTCAGCTATCATCAATATTGAAGTTTTTAACGTTAGTTTGAACAACCGAGGCACAGATAAGATAATACCTAGACCGAGGTGACTGTAACGGACACGAATTACTTGTATTACACAAATTAAATTAAATTGTGTCGCTTATTGGTGCAAATGAGTACTGAAACGGAGGAAAATGTGATTTTAAACCCAGGTGAGTCTTCCTCGGGTGAAACTCGCACAAAAAAATCGACAAAAGAAAGAAAAGAAAGAAAGAAAATGCAAAGAAGATGCAAGACCTGAAAAAATGCGTTCAGTTTGTGCCTGAAGACGTAAAAATTCAGTTCTGGGACTAAATATTGCAATGGCCAACAGCTGAGAATGTCGAAGATGAAGAATTAGATTAATTCAGTTAATTCATTATGAAAATAAATATTATTAAACATTCGTACTTGAGATTGTACATGACTTTGATTGTAAAAACACACCTTGTACAAGATGAGTGTAAAACTCCACCTCATCCCAAAACTTAAAAAAATTATAGAATTAAAACTATGAATATATTATGCAACCACTTTTTAACATACCATATTTTAAATATTTTTCAACATAAATAGTTAAAAAAAAATAAACATTCAGTTAATTTATTTTACACCAGACAGTTTTCATTGATTATCTGATAATGTTGCATTTGGTCAGAGGTGGGTTTTTACAATCATGCATTCCAGTTCGCTGACAAAAATGTTCCGTAGGGGGAGCGGACTAATTTCAAAACGATAAATATGTATCTCCTAAGATGACCTAGCTTTAAGACGTTTCAAAGTGATTCTTGCATAGTACTGAATAAAAAAATTTTCGAGTTTGATGTTTATTGAAATCGATTTTGCTCAAAATTAACCTTATGTACCTTGTGATGAATAACGTGTGTATTTGGATAAGGATTAATATCACGTTATTTAACGAATTTGATAACCACAAAAAAGTTTTTGCCATTTGGCTACGGAACCCTAAAAAGAGCACGACGCGGTAAAAGTTTTTTTCATTTCTTTATTTATTTTACATTACGATAACGCACAAGTACGTAAAAACATACATAACGATATTGAAATCGGTGAAGTAGTAGACCCTTTATGAGCAAATGTGTTATAAAAAAAACTAATGAGTTCCATATTTAAAACATTTAAAAAGTCGACATAAATTGGCGGGATACTAATCTGCTATGTATCTGTGACGGAATTCAAATTTTTTTTTATTTTTTTTTTTTTTATGCTAAGATTTGAATATTTATTAAAAATGAGTGAGTTCAAGCGATCCTGTAATGTTGACACCAGATTCAATTGAAAACGAGGCAAATTGTGCTATTGAAAATATTTTGCCAGAAATCTCAAAATACAAAAGCAGAGAAGAATATAAAATTGTTTTCCGAAATTGTATTTCTTGCATATTTTAATAGACTGTGTAGCAAACTACAGCCTTCTCGCTATGGAGCCGATATTCAATATGCTCAAGAGTACACTTGGTGTAAAACACAGTGTAAATTTGACAAAAACACAGGGTTTTATTTTCGTCATGTATTCGAAATGAAAAGTAGAGTGTTTAACTCGGGTAAAAGAATCAATTCCTACTCGGACTATAGCAGCCCGCGCTGCGTTAGACGCTTGGGCGTCTAAATACCTCGGGAATTGATTATTTCGACCCTCGGTTAACAATCTACCTATTGTATTTTTTATGGTGGTATTCCCTAAGATTAGGTACACTTAGGAGCTGCGTTACTCTGCGCTCACGGCCACCACCAGGCAGGCAGCCAGCATCACACTCATTACAGTGCGCGGCTGTAATGTACTAATTATAGATATCCGTTTACAGTGCGCTCTTGAACTGTAGAATGTATAGATACAAAAACTTACCTCAAGAGAAATACCGCGGTAGGGGTAGCTATGTGGTCATCCACAGCCAGCCAGCCAGCCAGCCGGCAGCGTGCCGCCCCCCGCTCCTCCATGGCGCGCCGGGCTCGTACTGGTCGCATTCAAATTGGTTAGGTATGTGTGTTTTTTATTTTTTAAGGTAGTCACAAAGGTGTGTCTCATAATTGGTAAGTAGCTTTGCCTCCTGCGCCGCTGGAGGGGGGCGAGTCCGATCCCCGCCGAAAACAAATATTTGTATGGTGAACACAGATGTTTATTCACTGCGTATAGGTAAATACTAGTTCGGTGGTAGTAGCCAGCCCGCCTTTCGGTCGCTGGTTCCAATCAGGGGTCATGCGCTGATAATAAGCTAGTGATCTCAATCAAACGGTGAAGGGAAACATCGTGAGGAAAAATTTCCTGCGGGTTAAGGCAGACTAGGCTTCGAGAAAGGCCTTTACTTTTTTTTTATTTATTATTTGTAAATGAATAATTGGCTCGCAACTAACCCTAACGATTAATAAATACAAATAAATATGGTGCCAACAAATGGCGATGACCACAAAACTCCATTGCTTTGCTCTTCAGGCTTACATTATGATATTTATTGCGTTTTTAGGTTTGAAATAGTGTATATTTCAAACGGCGAGAAAAATTGTAATATTTCATCATTCATTTTCGACGAATTCATTCCTCTATTATTGCGAGCATATCCATTGATCCACACACAGCGTTTGCGCTCATTGTGAACTCTTGAATTGTATATAAAAACTAACCTGAGAGAAATACGGCGGTAGAGCGCACAGCCTCTGGGGTCACCTCCAAGCTGCTCGAAGAGTCGTCGAGGTCCATGGCTCGCGGGCACGTACTGGTCGCATTAAAATTGGTTAGCTATTATTTTTTTATTATGTAGGGCTCTCAACACATCCCTCACAGCTCAG
>CALNDX020000009.1:5000-15000 GCA_939531255.2 Thera britannica | reverse complement strand
CGCAGGTTTACCCCTGAGCGGTTTCACGTACTGTTGAACTCTCTCTTCAAAGTTCTTTTCAACTTTCCCTCACGGTACTTGTTCGCTATCGGTCTCGCGGTAATATTTAGCCTTAGATGGAGTTTACCACCCACTTAGGGCTGCACTCTCAAGCAACCCGACTCTGAGGAGAGTCCCTCTCGCCGCCGTCCTCCGTCGCTACGGGCCTGGCACCCTCTGTGGGAAATGGGCCCCGTTCAAGACGAACTTGGACAGGAGTGGACGACGACAAGAAAGCGGAACCTCCCGAACACCACATCTCCCGCCGCCGTTACAACGGCGGGATTCAGTGCTGGGCTTATTCCTGTTCGCTCGCCGCTACTAAGGAAATCCTAGTTAGTTTCTTTTCCTCCGCTTACTAATATGCTTAAATTCGGCGGGTAATCCTCCCTGATCTGAGGCCAACGTATAAAAATGGGAGGCAGACACGATATCCGTTACGACGTTACGGCGCGAGCGCCGACACGCCCTTCGGACGTCGAGTCCGCCTACAAACATCTGAGATTCCACATTCAGGTTTCTATAACTCTAGTGTGCACGAACGCGACAACGCAACATTTTTACACATCGTGTGTCGCCAGCAACAAGAGAATACCACCAAGCAACGTGTAATGTTTCCAAATTTTTAAACGGACCCGTGTTGTGCACTTTCGCGCGCGCACGAGAACCGTCATATGCGCGCGCCTCCCCTTATCGGGGAAAAACGCGCAATGTGGTTTTGTATTTATGCAGCCGGCCCTCAGACAGGAGTGGTCCTGGATGTGTATCCACGGACCGCAATGTGCGTTCGAAATGTCGATGTTCAAATGTGTCCTGCAGTTCACACTATGACGCGCAGTTAACTGCGTTCTTCATCGACCCGCGAGCCAAGTGATCCACCGTCCAGGGTAATAGTTTTCGGATAAAAGTTTAAAGATTTCATATTATATAATATTTATCTTAGAACGAGAGATTGCTCTCTCACTCTAAACCGCACGGATTTTATTTTAGTTCACGAACACGTCTTAGAACAGCGCGCAGATTCGGGATGCGGATTTCTCACCCGTCATAACCTGCGGCGAGACGTGACGAAGCTCCACAGGGCGAGCGTCATGCGGCAGCGGCAGCAGCAGCTAGCCACACACACACACACACACACGGGAGCCTAAGAGGTGACACAAAAGTATCATATAACTTTGGATGGAGTTATTAAAACAGTTTACAATGTATAATTTGTGTATGTTGTTACACACGCAAAATACAAAAAAACACGTTAATGATCCTTCCGCAGGTTCCCCTACGGAAACCTTGTTACGACTTTTACTTCCTCTAAATGATCAAGTTTGGTCAACTTCCCAACGACGCCAACGGCCGTGAAGCCACCGCGTGTCGGTCCGAAGACCTCACTAAATCATTCAATCGGTAGTAGCGACGGGCGGTGTGTACAAAGGGCAGGGACGTAATCAACGCGAGCTTATGACTCGCGCTTACTAGGAATTCCTCGTTTATGGGGGATAATTGCAAACCCCAATCCCCAGCACGAAGGAGTTTCAACGGGTTGCCCGGGCCTTTAGGCCAGGGAGAACATGTTGATTCCTTCAGTGTAGCGCGCGTGCGGCCCAGGACATCTAAGGGCATCACAGACCTGTTATTGCTCAATCTCGTGCGGCTCGAAACCGCCGGTCCCTCTAAGAAGAATTTTAATACGTCGCCAGTGAGTTGCTTGACCGAAGCCATGCACACCGAAATGACGACGCCTATTTAGCAGGCTAGAGTCTCGTTCGTTACCGGAATTAACCAGACAAATCGCTCCACCAACTAAGAACGGCCATGCACCACCACCCACCGAATCAAGAAAGAGCTGTTAATCTGTCAATCCTTCCGGTGTCCGGGCCTGGTGAGATTTCCCGTGTTGAGTCAAATTAAGCCGCAGGCTCCACTCCTGGTGGTGCCCTTCCGTCAATTCCTTTAAGTTTCAGCTTTGCAACCATACTCCCCCCGGAGTCCAAAATCTTTGGTTTCCCGGAAGCTGCCCGCCGAGCCATTGTAGTAACGTCGGCGGATCGCTAGATGACATATTTACGGTTAGAACTAGGGCGGTATCTAATCGCCTTCGAACCTCTAACTTTCGTTCTTGATTGATGAAAACACCTTTGGCAAATGCTTTCGCTGATGTTCGTCTTGCGACGATCCAAGAATTTCACCTCTAACGTCGCAATACGAATGCCCCCAGTTATCCCTATTAATCATTACCTCGGAGTTCTGAAAACCAACAAAATAGAACCGAGATCATATTCTATTATTCCATGCACGAAATATTCAAGCAGCATTTTGAGCCCGCTTTGAGCACTCTAATTTGTTCAAAGTAAAATTGTCGGCCCACCTCGACACTCAATAAAGAGCACCGCGATAGGATTTTGATATTGAGCCGGCGTGTTACCGCCGGCTCACCGACGATATGCTCCGCAAACGTGTCAGTATCACCGCGGATGCGGTGCACCGACAGCGCGGCGCACAAATGCAACTACGAGCTTTTTAACCGCAACAATTTTAGTATACGCTATTGGAGCTGGAATTACCGCGGCTGCTGGCACCAGACTTGCCCTCCAATTGTTCCTCGTTAAAATATTTAAAGTGTACTCATTCCGATTACGAGGCCTCGTAAGAGTCCCGTATCGTTATTTTTCGTCACTACCTCCCCGTGCCGGGAGTGGGTAATTTGCGCGCCTGCTGCCTTCCTTGGATGTGGTAGCCGTTTCTCAGGCTCCCTCTCCGGAATCGAACCCTGATTCCCCGTTACCCGTGACAACCATGGTAGTCGCAGAAACTACCATCGAAAGTTGATAAGGCAGACATTTGAAAGATGCGTCGCCGGTACTGGACCATGCGATCGGCAAAAGTTATCCAGATTCATCAAAGTTAACGACTTCGGACGCGAGGCCCTCCGTCGATTGGTTTTGATCTAATAAAAGCACTCATCCCATCACTGGTCAGAGTTCTGATTGCATGTATTAGCTCTAGAATTACCACAGTTATCCAAGTAACTGAGTAAGATCTAAGGAACCAAAACTGATATATTGAGCCATTCGCGGTATCGCCTTAATACGGCTTGCACTGAGACATGCATGGCTTAATCTTTGAGACAAGCATATAACTACTGGCAGGATCAACCAGGGAGCTAACTCTCGAACCAGTCGGACGAACTGTCCCCCCTTTCCCCCCGCTCGACTGAGCGGAGCGCGAGGGGATGTCTTTTCTTTCTGCATGTGTAAGAGAGGGGCAACCAACCAACGTATTTGTTGTGTTGTTCGTTTTAGAGGCAGTTCAAGCCTTTAATTGAATTTTCCTCGAGTCGCAGATCTTATTCCACGTTGTTTTATCGTTACGATAAAATGTACATAACATTCCGATATTCGATCACCGACAGGCGGTGGGCACGATCACGCCCGGAGTGTGCAGAGGCCGCTGCCCTGAGCTGCTGCGATGTATCAACAGAATTGATAACTGAACACGGCTCCAGAACTGCCGTAACTAAATACAGTGAGTAAGTTAGTAACTAACTACTGATCGTCGCTACGACGTCCTGAAGGCACGTTTTACAAACAGGCACACAGTATCTTGTCGGTTGACGAATCTCTCGTCGTCGACAGATTGTGTATATAGAGATATAACCAAACGCATCAAAATAGCGGGGAGGGACCGACGACAAAAACCAACGGTTACTGCTGATTTCGACTCGGGCGCCCCACTTCGCACGTATGGTATATTTAATAAAAGACACAGCGTTATAACATAAAAAAATATGTCTATACAAACGTGTACGTACCAGGAAGCACATGCATAGTATAAGAACATAAGTCATATTAAATCATAAGTTTATTTTCATCTCCTCGCTCTCTAACACAACTCTTCTCATCAGCAACATGCGACGTTTCGCTTTGAGTTTCGTGTGTTTTACAGAGTTCCATCTTTTTTTCCTTCAACATGCGCCCCGCACGATGGGCGCGGAGCGCGCTCACAGACGTTGAATCGTTATAAATGCGCGCACGTCGAACGTGCGCATGCGCACGAATTTTGATTGCGCTTGACAATAACGCAAATTTTTTGAGTTGGACATGTCTGTGATTAAAGCACGCCGGAATTGGTGGATTAATTTATTATCGAACGGCAGCCCTTTGGCAATAGAGAAGACTGCTGAAAAAAAAAAAAAAAAAAAAAAAAAACCTGGATCGCCCGATGTTATTTTATTAACCTTCGGCGGCGGGGGCGGCGCGGGCTGTCCGAATGCATAATATCATCCCGAGGGAGTTGTATGTGTGTGTGTGCTCGCCCCCCACCTATCTCACGCGACACCTGCGATAATTCATTGAAAGAAACAAATACAAAAAAAAGAGCATTCAATGCGCGGGGGCGTGCGCCTTTTTTTTTGTCGTGGTGTCGTTCGTGTTCATTGTTGAAAAGTAAATATAAATTAAAAGTTTATTGCGTATTCAGGCTTGAAATATTATAACCCACCCCCTAACGGCGAAACATACATGTACATAATTATGCTCTATTATTGGAAGAATCCATTCTTTGCACGCAAGAGATGGGCGTTGGCTCATGTGCTCTGAATGAACTCTTGAATGTAAGTATAGAAAACTTACCTGAGAGAAATACCGCGGAGCGCAGCGCAGCGCAGCCCTCTGTGGTCATCCAGCCATCCAGCCATCCAGCCAGCCAGCCAGCCAGCCAGCCCGCCAGCAGCTCGAAGAGTCGTCGTCGTCGAGGTCCACGGCGGCCGCCCCCGCACGTACTGGACAAATGCAAACACATCGTTATTTAGAAACTAGCTAAGCGATGATGGGAATATACGAATATTCGATTTTGACTAACCCCCCTCCCTATCTTACGATCACTAAAGAATAGGGTACATTATATACTTCGTCGCCCAAGCTAAAGATAGGTATCATAACTCCTCTCAGGTCTATCTATCGTGGGAGAAAAAAAATACAATTAAAAGGACATGGGGAGTGCAGGTCTCACCCCGCAGATACTAAGCCTATTATTTGTCAATTATTATTATCGCTAGTTTTAAAGTATCAGCTTGTTTTAGAAACATGAAGAAACCAGCAGGATTCATAAAAATCCAAAAATATTAAATGCCGAATTGATATTACCATATTGTAATGTCAAAATAAATTAATTAAAATAAATAATAATTAAAATAAATTAGAGTCGAGGTCAAGCTACGGCAAAAACTAGTTCGGAGTGTATTGCAAATCGGAATCAAACACATACCTAATCTCATAATAATATTAAACATTAGATTAAGTATTTTTGAGTTTTAGTTAAGTTTCAAAGTGGTTCTGGAATAAATAAATTGAAATTGAAATTGAAAATAATGTAAACTATGAAAAAATAATCTTTCAACCTCCTTAGTTAGGGAATTGTATTAAAACCTTATTAACCCATACCAACCAACCCTATACCGTTCTGTTTCTAAAATGTAAACGTGTCATTATTATTTGAAGTATTGTGAATGTCATGTCTTATTATTTACAGATTTTCTAAGTAAATATTGGATAGGCTTTGATTATTCATTATATAGTAACTATCGGTGATCAAGCATGCAAAAGGTGTATTACAAGAACAACTGCACGGGTGCAGCTTGATGACGTGGGCATCGCCGCAAAAAGAATGGAGATCTAAATGCCAAGTTATAATAATATGCAAAATCGAAATTTATAGGAACATAATTATCAAGTTTAAAAAACTTGAGAAACCGACTTCATTGCCAAACGGCTAAACCGATTTTAATGAAATTTGTTTGGGACAATCTGGACATAATAACCTTCCAAATAAAAAAAATATTTTCTAAATCGGTTTATAAATGACGGAGGCATGCCAGTTACAAACATTAAAAAAATTATTTAAAAAAAAATGGCAACACCGATTTTAATAAAATTAAAATGGGACCACAATCTGGAAGCAGTACCTTTCAGATAAAAAAATATTTTTTCAAATCGGCTCACAAATGACGAAGTTATGCGGTAACAAACATTAAAAAAAAAATAAAAAAAAATAAAAAAAAAATACAACCGAATTGAGAACCTCCTCCTTTTTGATTGGAAGTCGGTTAAAAATAATATTATGAACAAGTATTAAAACTCTATTTCTTTGCTTTATTGGATGCCTATAACAATTATTGCTGTTATTTAAATAAAAAAGTGCAATCTCAAAAAGTAGGTTAGATTTGACTTTGCCAGTTTTTATCAGAATTAAAATGTTGAAAAACTATATAAAATGTCTGAGATGTAATGAAAACTGGCCTGGCCAAGTCAAATCTAACCTAATATAAGATCTCACATTTTTATATAACCTACGAGGCAATACTTTGTTATAGGCGATGGTGTTATCACTTAACACATCAGTTGGGCCATATCCTTGATACATCATCAGCAAGTTGTAAAAAAAAAAAAAAAACAATAAAAAATAATTGACTGAATCGTGATGAATGACAGAGGTGAAACTGAATTTTTTTTTTTCAAATCGGCTCATTAAATTATGAAATTATGCGATAACAAACATTGAAAAGAAAACGGCTAAGCCGATTATGATAAAATTTTAATGGGAACACCACCAATCTGGAAGAATTTGGACCTACCAAATGAAAAAAAAAAAACAAATCGCCCCACAAAAATGATTAAGTTTAAACAACCGACTTGAGGACCTCCCCCTTTTTGATTTGAAGTCGGTTAAAAAGCAGGAATGCATGATTGTAAAAACCCACCTCAGACCACTTTTTCCGAAATCCTGTTTATGGCGGATTTTTATTCTCTATGGCAAGACAAATCGTTTGAGTGTAAAAACAGACCTCGGTCATACAAGTATCCCACAGATATAAAGGCACGAATATTTCAATGGGCGTAAAAATCCACTTTATCCTGGATAAGGTGTTTTTTTACAACCAAACGTGGCAACACCTGAAACTGTCAGCTATCATCAATATTGAAGTTTTTAACGTTAGTTTGAACAACCGAGGCACAGATAAGATAATACCTAGACCGAGGTGACTGTAACGGACACGAATTACTTGTATTACACAAATTAAATTAAATTGTGTCGCTTATTGGTGCAAATGAGTACTGAAACGGAGGAAAATGTGATTTTAAACCCAGGTGAGTCTTCCTCGGGTGAAACTCGCACAAAAAAATCGACAAAAGAAAGAAAAGAAAGAAAGAAAATGCAAAGAAGATGCAAGACCTGAAAAAATGCGTTCAGTTTGTGCCTGAAGACGTAAAAATTCAGTTCTGGGACTAAATATTGCAATGGCCAACAGCTGAGAATGTCGAAGATGAAGAATTAGATTAATTCAGTTAATTCATTATGAAAATAAATATTATTAAACATTCGTACTTGAGATTGTACATGACTTTGATTGTAAAAACACACCTTGTACAAGATGAGTGTAAAACTCCACCTCATCCCAAAACTTAAAAAAATTATAGAATTAAAACTATGAATATATTATGCAACCACTTTTTAACATACCATATTTTAAATATTTTTCAACATAAATAGTTAAAAAAAAATAAACATTCAGTTAATTTATTTTACACCAGACAGTTTTCATTGATTATCTGATAATGTTGCATTTGGTCAGAGGTGGGTTTTTACAATCATGCATTCCAGTTCGCTGACAAAAATGTTCCGTAGGGGGAGCGGACTAATTTCAAAACGATAAATATGTATCTCCTAAGATGACCTAGCTTTAAGACGTTTCAAAGTGATTCTTGCATAGTACTGAATAAAAAAATTTTCGAGTTTGATGTTTATTGAAATCGATTTTGCTCAAAATTAACCTTATGTACCTTGTGATGAATAACGTGTGTATTTGGATAAGGATTAATATCACGTTATTTAACGAATTTGATAACCACAAAAAAGTTTTTGCCATTTGGCTACGGAACCCTAAAAAGAGCACGACGCGGTAAAAGTTTTTTTCATTTCTTTATTTATTTTACATTACGATAACGCACAAGTACGTAAAAACATACATAACGATATTGAAATCGGTGAAGTAGTAGACCCTTTATGAGCAAATGTGTTATAAAAAAAACTAATGAGTTCCATATTTAAAACATTTAAAAAGTCGACATAAATTGGCGGGATACTAATCTGCTATGTATCTGTGACGGAATTCAAATTTTTTTTTATTTTTTTTTTTTTTATGCTAAGATTTGAATATTTATTAAAAATGAGTGAGTTCAAGCGATCCTGTAATGTTGACACCAGATTCAATTGAAAACGAGGCAAATTGTGCTATTGAAAATATTTTGCCAGAAATCTCAAAATACAAAAGCAGAGAAGAATATAAAATTGTTTTCCGAAATTGTATTTCTTGCATATTTTAATAGACTGTGTAGCAAACTACAGCCTTCTCGCTATGGAGCCGATATTCAATATGCTCAAGAGTACACTTGGTGTAAAACACAGTGTAAATTTGACAAAAACACAGGGTTTTATTTTCGTCATGTATTCGAAATGAAAAGTAGAGTGTTTAACTCGGGTAAAAGAATCAATTCCTACTCGGACTATAGCAGCCCGCGCTGCGTTAGACGCTTGGGCGTCTAAATACCTCGGGAATTGATTATTTCGACCCTCGGTTAACAATCTACCTATTGTATTTTTTATGGTGGTATTCCCTAAGATTAGGTACACTTAGGAGCTGCGTTACTCTGCGCTCACGGCCACCACCAGGCAGGCAGCCAGCATCACACTCATTACAGTGCGCGGCTGTAATGTACTAATTATAGATATCCGTTTACAGTGCGCTCTTGAACTGTAGAATGTATAGATACAAAAACTTACCTCAAGAGAAATACCGCGGTAGGGGTAGCTATGTGGTCATCCACAGCCAGCCAGCCAGCCAGCCGGCAGCGTGCCGCCCCCCGCTCCTCCATGGCGCGCCGGGCTCGTACTGGTCGCATTCAAATTGGTTAGGTATGTGTGTTTTTTATTTTTTAAGGTAGTCACAAAGGTGTGTCTCATAATTGGTAAGTAGCTTTGCCTCCTGCGCCGCTGGAGGGGGGCGAGTCCGATCCCCGCCGAAAACAAATATTTGTATGGTGAACACAGATGTTTATTCACTGCGTATAGGTAAATACTAGTTCGGTGGTAGTAGCCAGCCCGCCTTTCGGTCGCTGGTTCCAATCAGGGGTCATGCGCTGATAATAAGCTAGTGATCTCAATCAAACGGTGAAGGGAAACATCGTGAGGAAAAATTTCCTGCGGGTTAAGGCAGACTAGGCTTCGAGAAAGGCCTTTACTTTTTTTTTATTTATTATTTGTAAATGAATAATTGGCTCGCAACTAACCCTAACGATTAATAAATACAAATAAATATGGTGCCAACAAATGGCGATGACCACAAAACTCCATTGCTTTGCTCTTCAGGCTTACATTATGATATTTATTGCGTTTTTAGGTTTGAAATAGTGTATATTTCAAACGGCGAGAAAAATTGTAATATTTCATCATTCATTTTCGACGAATTCATTCCTCTATTATTGCGAGCATATCCATTGATCCACACACAGCGTTTGCGCTCATTGTGAACTCTTGAATTGTATATAAAAACTAACCTGAGAGAAATACGGCGGTAGAGCGCACAGCCTCTGGGGTCACCTCCAAGCTGCTCGAAGAGTCGTCGAGGTCCATGGCTCGCGGGCACGTACTGGTCGCATTAAAATTGGTTAGCTATTATTTTTTTATTATGTAGGGCTCTCAACACATCCCTCACAGCTCAGTTGGTGGTAGTTATGGGCTGGTGGTGGGTTCGATCCCCAACGTACACCACACACGTAAAAACATTAAAAATTAATGTACTCTCAAACGGGGTGAAGGGAAACATCTCGCGAGGAAAAAACCAGGCATTTCTGTACGATTAATTATTATTTAAGTAAGCAAAGATGGGAATATAATATCATACATAATAATA
>CALNDX020000008.1:17500-63487 GCA_939531255.2 Thera britannica | reverse complement strand
GGGGGGGGCGGCGGGGGCGGGGGGTACACTCACACGTGAGCAGGCACAGCGCCACGCGCAGCAGCAGGCGCGCGCGGGCGAGGTGCGGGGGGGGCGGGGGGGGCGGGGGGTACACTCACACGTGAGCAGGCACAGCGCCACGCGCAGCAGCAGGCGCGCGCGGGCGAGGTGCGGGGGGGGCGGGGGGGCGGGGGGTACACTCACACGTGAGCAGGCACAGCGCCACGCGCAGCAGCAGGCGCGCGCGGGCGAGGTGCGGGGGGGGCGGGGGGGCGGGGGTACACTCACACGTGAGCAGGCACAGCGCCACGCGCAGCAGCAGGCGCGCGCGGGCGAGGTGCGGGGGGGGCGGGGGGGGCGGGGGGTACACTCACACGTGAGCAGGCACAGCGCCACGCGCAGCAGCAGGCGCGCGCGGGCGAGGTGCGGGGGGGGCGGGGGGGGCGGGGGGGTACACTCACACGTGAGCAGGCACAGCGCCACGCGCAGCAGCAGGCGCGCGCGGGCGAGGTGCGGGGGGGGGCGGGGGGTACACTCACACGTGAGCAGGCACAGCGCCACGCGCAGCAGCAGGCGCGCGCGGGCGAGGTGCGGGGGGGGCGGGGGGCGGGGGGTACACTCACACGTGAGCAGGCACAGCGCCACGCGCAGCAGCAGGCGCGCGCGGGCGAGGTGCGGGGGGGGCGGGGGGGGGCGGGGGGTACACTCACACGTGAGCAGGCACAGCGCCACGCGCAGCAGCAGGCGCGCGCGGGCGAGGTGCGGGGGGGGCGGGGGGGGCGGGGGGTACACTCACACGTGAGCAGGCACAGCGCCACGCGCAGCAGCAGGCGCGCGCGGGCGAGGTGCGGGGGGGGCGGGGGGGGGCGGGGGGTACACTCACACGTGAGCAGGCACAGCGCCACGCGCAGCAGCAGGCGCGCGCGGGCGAGGTGCGGGGGGGGGCGGGGGGGGGGCGGGGGGTACACTCACACGTGAGCAGGCACAGCGCCACGCGCAGCAGCAGGCGCGCGCGGGCGAGGTGCGGGGGGGGCGGGGGGGGGCGGGGGGTACACTCACACGTGAGCAGGCACAGCGCCACGCGCAGCAGCAGGCGCGCGCGGGCGAGGTGCGGGGGGGGCGGGGGGGGGGCGGGGGGTACACTCACACGTGAGCAGGCACAGCGCCACGCGCAGCAGCAGGCGCGCGCGGGCGAGGTGCGGGGGGGGCGGGGGGGGGGCGGGGGGTACACTCACACGTGAGCAGGCACAGCGCCACGCGCAGCAGCAGGCGCGCGCGGGCGAGGTGCGGGGGGGGCGGGGGGGGGGGCGGGGGGTACACTCACACGTGAGCAGGCACAGCGCCACGCGCAGCAGCAGGCGCGCGCGGGCGAGGTGCGGGGGCGCCGCGTGCTCGGGCAGGCGCGCGCGCACGTAGCGCCACACCACCTCCACGGGCACGAAGCAATGCAGCCCGTAGCTGATGAAGATGGCCACCACGAACATCACTATCACGCTGACCGCCAGTCTGCAACGAAACTCGCCCGCAAACTCTACATTATAATAATGAATAGCCAGTGAAAAATAATAAATTAACAGCAGTCAAAATGAGGTATTATAAACATTGAACAGATATGATATATTTTTAATCGACTTGATTATGTAGGTATAGTTTGACCGAGACCGCTGTACCGCCCCTGAGGTAGCGCGCGGTGAGACGGGGGGAACTGGACTGTTTACGTCAGACGCTCAAGAGATGCATATCCAAAGATGGGACGAGCGTTATCTTGGGATGGCAAGATCGCTATATTTAAAGTGGCCGAATATTGTTTGGACAGTTCTATATTGAAAAGTGTCAAACATCTATATGCTTGAGGCTCCACTCAGACTCCAGCATTGCTTCTGCATACGAGCCTTACAAGGGGTTTTTGTTAATTCAATCCCAAAAGGGGTGCAGCAGGGGTTGAAGTTTGCATGGACAAAATTCAACACGAACGAAGTCGCGCGGGATTCCACTAGACGCTAGATAAAAGAATAATATGCCATTTTCGTTGCCGTAAGATCTATCTGACAATATCGATCTCATGTGTAATCTTGCTCTTCTTCCTCGGCCCCCACCTCGCCGCATTTTCTCAGGGAGTGGCACAGCGATTTCGGTCAAACTATAGCGGTGATGTGAAGGAGGGTGAGGTGGGGATGGAATGGGGTGTACTGACGGTCCTGGGGGCAGGTCGAGCGTGACGGAGTCCTGGCAGGCGGCGCCGCAGTAGGCGTAGCCCAGCGCGCCCACGCACACGTACAGCAGCACGATGAGCGCCATGCCCGCGTTCAGCACGCCGCACGGCGCCCCGAACGCGCCCGGCGTCGCCATGTTGTTCTCCAGCGCCAGCACCTGCGCCGAGAGAGCCGTGAGCACGCGCGTCCTACCACTCACCCCCTCACCCCCTCACACCCCCACCCCCTCGCCGCCCGCCACGCACTCACCACGCCGACCGCGGTGAGCGCGAACAGGATCGTGCCGAAGAACAGCGGGAAGGTGGCGGCCTCGCCCCACAGCTGCAGAGGCTCCCCGCTCGCCGCCGCCGGGCCCGCCGTGCCCACCAGGTAGTACACCACCACGCCCAGCCCCACCAGCGTCAGCACGTTCGCCAGCGCGCTGAACGGCGCCAGCAGCTTCAGCGACGGGATCAGATTGAACGCCACCAGCGGCGCCAGCAGGATGCCCATGTGCGCCTCGACTGCCAGCTCGCACACCGGGTCCACCACCTGCGGAATGACGCATCATCTCACGCCGGCGCCGGGCCGCTCGAGCGACGCGCGCGGGCCCGGGAGGACCGCTCGGCGACGTACCTTCTTAAGGTTGCTGGCGATGAAGACGATGTAGACGCAGCAGATGCCGAGCTGGTACACGACGAGGAAGACGTCAACGGTGAGCGCGGACGCGGGCGCGGCGCCCCGCAGAGCGCGCGGGCCCGCCGCCAGCGCCTCCGCCATGGCGGCCGGGTACGAGAGCAGCGGCACGCGGCGGCGCCGGCACGCCTCGTGCTGCGCGCGCACCAGCACGTGCAGGCAGTGCGTCACCAGCACGCCCGCCAGCACGGTGCCCAGCACGCCCGTCACCAGCCCGGCGCGCGCGAACGCCTGCGGCATCGCCAGGATGCCGGTGCCGAGACTGCACTTCACCAGGTGCACCAGCGTCTCCCAGTTGCTGCGCATCAGAGCGACATTCCGCGGGATCAGAAGGAGGCGCGGGACCGCGGGGCAAGCGGGAGGGGGGGGGGGCGGGGGGCGCGATCACTCACTTGGTCGGGTTCGGCAGGTCGCGGTGCTGATGCGGCTCGTAGTCGTCGTGCGAGTCGCCGGCGCCGTCCCTGCGAGCGAGCGAGACACGGTCAGAGCGAGGAGGGCAGTGGGGTGCACGGCGCGGCGCACAGGGCAGGTGCATACTTGAGAGGCGTCGCGTCGGCTCCGGACGGGGGGGGCGCGGGGGGCGCGGGGGCCAGCGCGCGCAGCGGCACGCTCTCGCAGGGGAGGCTCATGGCGCCGGCTGCGTCCCGCGGCGACCTGCAACGTACACCGCCATGACAGACGCCGTGACCGACTGCAGACCGGCATCCCGATCCCGAACGTGCAGCACGCACGACACTGCATTCCACGGTCTAAAATAAAGGATCCCGGCGTGCCGTAAATACCGTTATAAAACCGATATTTTGTGGAGCACCATCACCTCCAGATTAGTCCAGATAGATCAGTACAGTGTAAGCACTCGCTAAAGGAACACGTATTGAGGAATAATATCGCTAGTCATAGATCGTCAACGTTTGGTTCATAATGCGTGCCTCTAGTGACTTCAAAAGAGCGAAAACTTTCAAAATCCTCTACTGTACATTTATTAGGAGTCACCTCGAATATGCATCACAAATATGGAATCCCCGCTACGATGTTTACATCTCTAGAATCGAAAGAATCTAGATCAAGTTCATGAAATATCTCTGCTATCGTTTGCCGATTCCATATTCATCTGATAACTATGTTGCACTTTGTAAACAGTTTCACCTTCTACCTCTCTCTAAGAGACGAGAAATAGCCGATCTGGTATACCTTCTAAAAATTACCCATAACGTTATTGACTGCCCCGACCTTACAAGCATGATAAAACTCAATGTTCCGTACAAACTAACTAGATTCAATGTCCCACTGCATGTTCCTATAGTGTCTACCAATTACAAACAAAACTCTTATTTGTGGCGAGCAAGTAACAACTTCAATAAGCTAAGCAAGAGCATTGACCTTGATCTCTTCTTCACAAGCGCCTCCTCAGCGAGATCGCGGCTGAGCAGAGAATTCTTTAATGCAGATGATTAATGACCTTCACCCCTTTTTTTTATTTTTAATTGTTATCCTTGTTCACTTAATGCGTTTTTCCAGCAAATAGAATTAGGTACCTATAATAAGAAGATTCCTTTAGTTTACACTATCTAGTTTGTATCATAGTTACATATACTCACTGTGTATGTAACATAGCCTACCCGTGAGAACCTCTAATTGGCTCTCTAAATCTAATTTTCATCCCACCAGCTCTGAAAGTGTGTTTTTGCTGTTTAATATCTGACTGCAAAAGCCGTTTTTATCCGCTAGAGGATAAAGTAAATTTGAATTTAGAATATCGTGTTCAATAAGTTTGTGAATACACAACCTATTTACTTCTACCTCCATGGTGCCGAACTTATCATACAACCTTTTTTATTTTGTTAAAAACTCGCACTCGTAACCTTCTTGGTGTAATTGTGAATTCAAAACCTGTTTACTTCTACTTGCATGGTGCCGAATTTATAATACAACCATTTTAAATTTGTTAATAAATCATACTAGGAACCTTCTTGGTGTGTTACTTTTAGTCGCGCCATGTTTTTTTTTGCATTTAGTCATTTCCTCGCTGAGGTGGGATGAAAAGTTACGTGTTGCACTTGAGTGCAAAGATTTTTCACCTTGTGCTCTTTTGATTCCTTCGCCAACGCTTAGGATTCTAACTTTTAAACCACTTGCTACGCTCGTGGTTAAACTTTAGAATCCTGCGCTTGCTCAGTCATCAAAATTGAGCACGCGGTTAAAAAGCAGCTTTGCACTCTTTTATAACAAATAACTATTGTTGTGTATTCTTTTGTTATAAAGCTGTTGGTTCTCCAATAAATATAAATAAAAAAGCGGCCAAGTGCGAGTCGGACTCGCCCATGAAGGGTTCCGTAACATCAAATAACATAATATAAAGGTTTTTGTAGTTCGTTGAAAGGTAAATTGCGGTTTACGATTTATGACGTATAAAAAAAAAACTACTGACTAGATCTCGTTCAAACCAAATATCGTTGAAAGTTTGCATAGAACATATATTTTTTTTAGTTTTATCATTCTCTTATTTTAGAAGTTAGGGGGGGGGACCAACTTTTTTCCACTTTGGAAGTGTCTCTCGCGCAAACTATTCAGTTTAGAAAAAAACGATGTTATAAAGCTTAACATCATTTTTGAAGACCTATCCATAGATACCCCACACGTATGGGTTCGATGAAAAAAAATTGTTGAGTTTCAGTTTCAAGTATGGGGACCCCCAAAATTTATAGTTTTTTTTCTATTTTTGTGTAAAAACCTTAATGCGGTTCACAGAATACATCTACTCACCAAGTTTCATCAGTCTAGTTTTTATGGTTTTGGAGAAATGTGACTGTGACACGGCCGGACAGACAGACAGACAGACAGACAGACAGACATGACGAATCTATAAGGGTTCCGTTTTTGCCATTTGGCTACGGAACCCTAAAAATAAAATAAAAAAAAAGCAGCCAAGTGCGAGTCGGACTCGCCCATGAAGGGTTCCGTAGCATCAAGTAACATAATATACAGAAAATAAACAGGAAACAGGTTCTTGTAGTTCGTCGAAAGGTAAATTGCGGTTTACGATTTATGACGTATAAAAAAAAAACTACTGGCTAGATCTCGTTCAAACCAAATATCGTTGAAAGTTTGCATAGTAATGTACAACATATATTTTTTTTAGTTTTATCATTCCCTTATTTTAGAAGTTAGAGGGGGGGGGACCAACTTTTTTCAACTTTGGAAGTGTCTCTCGCGCAAACTATTCAGTTTAGAAAAAAACGATATTAGAAACCTCAACATCATTTTTGAAGACCTATTCATAGATACCCAACACGTATGGGTTCGACGAAAAAAATTTTTTTGAGTTGCAGTTTGAAGTATGGGGGACCCCCAAAATTTATAGTTTTTTTTCTATTTTTGTGTAAAAATCTTAATGCGGTTTACAGAATACATCTAGTCACCAAGTTTCATCAGTGTAGCTCTTATGGTTTCGGAGAAAAATGGCTGTGACACGGTCGGACAGACAGACAGACAGACAGACAGACAGACAGACAGACAGACAGACAGACATGACGAATCTATAAGGGTTCCGTTTTTGCCATTTGGCTACGTAACCCTAAAAAAGATAGATGACTTACTTATTGGGACGGAAACAAGGGGATCGGTCATGGTGCGAGTGCGAAGCACCTCCAGCAGCACTTTACATTAGCTGAATTTGGCATTTTTAGTGCATTATCAAAATGATAGGAATCCCGAGCGTTACGAGTGGTATATTGGATCCAAACGCAACGAAGATCCTAACAGGCAGCGTAGGCATAGTGGGAGTTATGACTCCATGGGATATGGGAGAAAGAGACAGAGGAGACAGAGGAGACAGAGGAGACAGAGAGGTCCAAGCTCGCACCGGATGAAGGCAGCTGGTGAACACGCTCCTATTCATGTATACTGCTGGAAAATAAAAAACAACAGCCAGATTATACGCACAGTATTTATATTGAATGATAAGTGTACCAACAATAAATCAAAAGTGTAAGAGGACATCTGTCTTGTCCTGGATGTGCCTGCCAACTGCCAACGGATACGGGGCGGCCACACCGCGGCGAACAGTTGCGAACTCATCGTGCGACCTATGTGGTGCCCTAACGGTGGCAATGCAGGCAAACAATTATACAATTATACTACAGACGTAATCAATACAACTAATTCTATTATTAAATGGCTAAATGAAAATAATTTGCATGTTAACTTGACGAAGACCAATTTAATACAATTTAGTAATTCTAATAAAAGACCTGACAAACTTAATGTATTCTATAAAGAACACAAGTTATCTATTGTGAACGAAACAAAATTTCTGGGCATCATATTAGACCAAAATTGTAACTGGAAGGGACATATCGATCATATCTCAAAAAAATTGAACAAGTTTGTATACGTCCTCTATAAGCTTCGTAAGTCTTCAAACCAGAACACCATTTTGACGGCCTATCATGGATATGTAAGCTCAGTTTTAAAGTATGGTATTATCCTCTGGGGCAACTCCACCAATGTACAAAGAGTCTTTATCGCTCAAAAGAAATGCATTCGAGCAATTGTAGGGATAGCTCCATGGGAGTCGTGTAAGCCAATCTTTAGAAAGTTAAAGTTGTTGACATTGCCCAGCATGTATATTTTAGCTGCTGCTAAGTTTGTTAGAGAGCAATCGAATTTGTTTAAAAAAGCACGGGACCTATATCATCGGTGTGTAAGGGACCCCGATAGAATAGTACTGTCTAGAGTGCCTAAAACCGCACTTTATAAAAAGAATTGTTTTGCTATGTGTGGACAGATTTACAATAGAATTCCCGATGAAATTAAAGATTTACCAACTAGACAATTTTTAAAAAAGCTACGATTATGGCTCATTGACAGAACTCTATACAGCGTAGGTGAATTTATGAATGGATAATAACAATTTGTATAATGTATATTTCATTTCCTTTTGTATTGTAATCTTTTCTATTATAATGTATATTTCATAATGCTTTTACGACATTATTTGATGACATTATTTGTAAGTAGGTACATAAACAAAGACATTTATTATTTAGTTAAGTAAGGTGTAATTTACTATTTGTGACTAAATTTTTTTTTTTGAACCTCTAATTTTTGCATCCCAGCAATGTAGTGGGGAATGTGTGCTACTTATATATTATATTTAAGATCTTATGTACATACACCATTCAGGCAAATAAATGATTATGATTATGATTATGATTATGAATGCCTTTTACCACTTCATTTATTACACTTATTTTTTTTAGAAAAAGTATGAATCCTATAGTTAGGGAGGCGAATAGGGGAATTTTCGGAAATACTCGAGCGTGGCAGTTTAAGATATGAGAGATACCTTAGACCTAATAGAAAAACCTTGTAAAGTATTTAGCTCTATATGTAGTGACGCGCGCCTAGGATAGACGATCAGATTAGTAAAAAAAAATGGATAGTCTGAAATACTCGAGCGCGTCAGATTTAGATATTGGGGGTCGATTTTAGTGTTTAAAGACTAAATTTAACTAATCTGACGATAAGTCCTTGACGCCGCCGAGTTATAGGGTCGCGAACTTGTAAAAAAAAAACGTTAATCCGGCATTCTCGAGCGCGATTTATTTTTTTTTTATTTTGAAGAATATAATCTAAAACTTACTAAAAATACAAAATCTGCCGGTTTCCGCATGACCGGAAGTGTGGAGGAGCCATTTCGTCTTCCTAGGAACGCGTTACGGCATATAAGTCGCGAACGACATATAAAGACCAGCTGATTCTACCAGCGACTAAATTAAAAACGATTGACAAAAGTCCTGACTTTAGGCTAGTAAAAATATTCAATAAAACTCCTGACATAATTAAAAATGAAACTAAAAACTCCTTATTTCAAAATAGTTTAAAAAATTTGCTCCTATCCAAGTGTTACTATTCTGTTGACGAATTCCTAGCCGATAAGATAACAATGTAATAAGAAATTCAGTTTGTGTTTGACTTTTGGACCTTATTTGGAATTATTTTAACTATTATTGTATCGAGACATTTTCTATCCATTTTATATTTTAAGCTATTGACATATAATATAATAATAATATAATATAACTATTGACTTATCAGTATCACAGACAGATGTAATTGTAATACTTAATATTCCATATCGGTCCGCTTCTTCTGTATTGCAACACCCTTGCAGGGTAAATTATGTATTGATTCTCAACTAGTTCTAAGATCTGACTGTTAAATTTACATACATAATAAGGCAATAAATATACTGAATACTGAATACTGAATACGATACATTTTACAAAAAAAAAGTTTAAACGTTGGTTGTATTTATCGCTTTATTGTCATTCTTAAATTTCCCATTTTATCAAGGAGAAAGAAAGGAAAAAAAAGAAACCAAAAAACCTTTTTCGGTCAGATTAAGAGAACCCACCCACATTTTTGTCAGATTAAAAAAATATGCTTTCAGGATACCGAGATAAACCTCCCCTATGAAAATCTGACGCGCTCGAGTATTTCAAAAAAACTTTTTTTTTTTGCATTTTCAAAAATTCATCGTAACTTATCGTCACGCCGAAATCGTCAGTTTTTTTAAAGGGAGCTTCCTTGGGGCCTACTTAACACCCCTTCCGAAAATCTGACGCGCTCGAGTAAATTTTTTTTTTTTGCATTTTTGACTACTTTATATGCCTACACCCACCACGCAAACCGGCAGATTAGTATACCATTGTTATCAGAGGTACTCGGGGTATACGTAGAATGAATATCTGACGCGCTCGAGAATGCCCAAGTAACTGTTTTTTTTAACATTTTTGAAAAACCGTACACGCCAAACCCACCGCTAAAATGGTTTTTGCCATAAGAGCTTTTCTTTTCGAAATTACTTTATCTTTCGATTTTGATAGGTCTCGACGGTGCCGTTGAATTACGCCATTTAGCTACCTCGCCTCCCTAACTACTAGCGCGGTGGCGCTATCAATGAAAGGTCAAGTTTAATGATTTGGATCATTGCTCAGGAATGTGTTTCTACATGAAGCCAACAGTAAGCTGAGCTTGGGGTAAGCTGCTAGGCTAGGGGTTGCTAGCTAGCCGAGACGCGGTCACTTCGAACAGAATAAAACAACAGCCGAGCCCGTCGAGCGATGATTGCACTAATCACACATCATTGACTAACTAGGGCAATGCAAGCCAACTCAATAGTTCATGGAGATGGGAGGGAAGGCTCGTTACGTTATGGCTATGGCTGTCAAATTGTTTATAGATAGGCTGACCCACACATTCATTTTCTTCTTGGGTTTGAATGTGTTGACACAATTTTGACAGCCAAAGCCATAACCATATGAAGCTCATGGTAGGCCAGCTGGTACAGCAGGTGTGGAGAGCACGCCCGCACGCTCGCTCGCTCGCTTGCGAGCCGAGCCGAGCGGAGCCGAGCGGAGCCGAGCGGAGCGGAGCGCAGGGCTCCAGCGGTAGGTGAGGTGTGAGTGGGAGCATGTCGCGTGTGATGGAGCGCGCGCTGATAGCTGCTCCCATTCCCGCCGCGTGCGTCAGCGTCCGCCCCCTCGCGCCACGTGGGAGCATGTCGCGTGTGATGGAGCGCGCGCTGATAGCTGCTCCCATTCCCGCCGCGTGCGTCAGCGTCCGCCCCCTCGCGCCACGTGGGAGCATGTCGCGTGTGATGGAGCGCGCGCTGATAGCTGCTCCCATTCCCGCCGCGTGCGTCAGCGTCCGCCCCCTCGCGCCACGTGGGAGCATGTCGCGTGTGATGGAGCGCGCGCTGATAGCTGCTCCCATTCCCGCCGCGTGCGTCAGCGTCCGCCCCCTCGCGCCACGTGGGAGCATGTCGCGTGTGATGGAGCGCGCGCTGATAGCTGCTCCCATTCCCGCCGCGTGCGTCAGCGTCCGCCCCCTCGCGCCACGTGGGAGCATGTCGCGTGTGATGGAGCGCGCGCTGATAGCTGCTCCCATTCCCGCCGCGTGCGTCAGCGTCAGCCCCCTCGCGCCACGTGGGAGCATGTCGCGTGTGATGGAGCGCGCGCTGATAGCTGCTCCCATTCCCGCCGCGTGCGTCAGCGTCAGCCCCCTCGCGCCACGTGGGAGCATGTCGCGTGTGATGGAGCGCGCGCTGATAGCTGCTCCCATTCCCGCCGCGTGCGTCAGCGTCAGCCCCCTCGCGCCACGTGGGAGCATGTCGCGTGTGATGGAGCGCGCGCTGATAGCTGCTCCCATTCCCGCCGCGTGCGTCAGCGTCAGCCCCCTCGCGCCACGTGGGAGCATGTCGCGTGTGATGGAGCGCGCGCTGATAGCTGCTCCCATTCCCGCCGCGTGCGTCAGCGTCAGCCCCCTCGCGCCACGTGGGAGCATGTCGCGTGTGATGGAGCGCGCGCTGATAGCTGCTCCCATTCCCGCCGCGTGCGTCAGCGTCAGCCCCCTCGCGCCACGTGGGAGCATGTCGCGTGTGATGGAGCGCGCGCTGATAGCTGCTCCCATTCCCGCCGCGTGCGTCAGCGTCAGCCCCCTCGCGCCACGTGGGAGCATGTCGCGTGTGATGGAGCGCGCGCTGATAGCTGCTCCCATTCCCGCCGCGTGCGTCAGCGTCAGCCCCCTCGCGCCACGTGGGAGCATGTCGCGTGTGATGGAGCGCGCGCTGATAGCTGCTCCCATTCCCGCCGCGTGCGTCAGCGTCAGCCCCCTCGCGCCACGTGGGAGCATGTCGCGTGTGATGGAGCGCGCGCTGATAGCTGCTCCCATTCCCGCCGCGTGCGTCAGCGTCAGCCCCCTCGCGCCACGTGGGAGCATGTCGCGTGTGATGGAGCGCGCGCTGATAGCTGCTCCCATTCCCGCCGCGTGCGTCAGCGTCAGCCCCCTCGCGCCACGTGGGAGCATGTCGCGTGTGATGGAGCGCGCGCTGATAGCTGCTCCCATTCCCGCCGCGTGCGTCAGCGTCAGCCCCCTCGCGCTACGTGGGAGCATGTCGCGTGTGATGGAGCGCGCGCTGATAGCTGCTCCCATTCCCGCCGCGTGCGTCAGCGTCAGCCCCCTCGCGCCACGTGGGAGCATGTCGCGTGTGATGGAGCGCGCGCTGATAGCTGCTCCCATTCCCGCCGCGTGCGTCAGCGTCAGCCCCCTCGCGCCACGTGGGAGCATGTCGCGTGTGATGGAGCGCGCGCTGATAGCTGCTCCCATTCCCGCCGCGTGCGTCAGCGTCCGCCCCCTCGTGCCACGTGGGAGCATGTCGCGTGTGATGGAGCGCGCGCTGATAGCTGCTCCCATTCCCGCCGCGTGCGTCAGCGTCCGCCCCCTCGCGCCACGTGGGAGCATGTCGCGTGTGATGGAGCGCGCGCTGATAGCTGCTCCCATTCCCGCCGCGTGCGTCAGCGTCCGCCCCCTCGCGCCACGTGGGAGCATGTCGCGTGTGATGGAGCGCGCGCTGATAACTGCTCCCATTCCCGCCGCGTGCGTCAGCGTCCGCCCCCTCGCGCCACGTGGGAGCATGTCGCGTGTGATGGAGCGCGCGCTGATAGCTGCTCCCATTCCCGCCGCGTGCGTCAGCGTCCGCCCCCTCGCGCCACGTGGGAGCATGTCGCGTGTGATGGAGCGCGCGCTGATAGCTGCTCCCATTCCCGCCGCGTGCGTCAGCGTCCGCCCCCTCGCGCCACGTGGGAGCATGTCGCGTGTGATGGAGCGCGCGCTGATAGCTGCTCCCATTCCCGCCGCGTGCGTCAGCGTCCGCCCCCTCGCGCCACGTGGGAGCATGTCGCGTGTGATGGAGCGCGCGCTGATAGCTGCTCCCATTCCCGCCGCGTGCGTCAGCGTCCGCCCCCTCGCGCCACGTGGGAGCATGTCGCGTGTGATGGAGCGCGCGCTGATAGCTGCTCCCATTCCCGCCGCGTGCGTCAGCGTCCGCCCCCTCGCGCCACGTGGGAGCATGTCGCGTGTGATGGAGCGCGCGCTGATAGCTGCTCTCATTCCCGCCGCGTGCGTCAGCGTCCGCCCCCTCGCGCCACGTGGGAGCATGTCGCGTGTGATGGAGCGCGCGCTGATAGCTGCTCCCATTCCCGCCGCGTGCGTCAGCGTCCGCCCCCTCGCGCCACGTGGGAGCATGTCGCGTGTGATGGAGCGCGCGCTGATAGCTGCTCCCATTCCCGCCGCGTGCGTCAGCGTCCGCCCCCTCGCGCCACGTGGGAGCATGTCGCGTGTGATGGAGCGCGCGCTGATAGCTGCTCCCATTCCCGCCGCGTGCGTCAGCGTCCGCCCCCTCGCGCCACGTGGGAGCATGTCGCGTGTGATGGAGCGCGCGCTGATAGCTGCTCCCATTCCCGCCGCGTGCGTCAGCGTCCGCCCCCTCGCGCCACGTGGGAGCATGTCGCGTGTGATGGAGCGCGCGCTGATAGCTGCTCCCATTCCCGCCGCGTGCGTCAGCGTCCGCCCCCTCGCGCCACGTGGGAGCATGTCGCGTGTGATGGAGCGCGCGCTGATAGCTGCTCCCATTCCCGCCGCGTGCGTCAGCGTCCGCCCCCTCGCGCCACGTGGGAGCATGTCGCGTGTGATGGAGCGCGCGCTGATAGCTGCTCCCATTCCCGCCGCGTGCGTCAGCGTCCGCGTCAGCGACGCACGGCGTGCCTGCTCACCTGATACGTCAATGAGCCTCCTGCGCCAGCAGGGCCGCTCAACGATGCTCATTCCGAATCATTCATGCTTAGAACTGAACTGCTCCAAATGTTTTTTCATCAATTCCATCCGTGTGAGGTAATATTTTATTGTCAATATTCTGTTACTAGTTGCTTCGGAGCCCTTCATGAGCGAGTCCGACTCGCACTTGGCCGCTTTTGTCCTAATGGATTCGCAATAATTACCACTTAGCGCTCGTGATGGCATGAGTCTTATCTTTGTATGAAGTGGATAGGCATCTAACCGTTGGCTCCCGCACTATTACTACAATTGCCAATTGAAAGGCTACAACTGATTCATATTGATGAAGGTGATGACACGCTCGGTATCGAGTTCCTGTTGTCAGTACTCGTATAGTATATGTAACTAGTGAACGCACGGGTGCCATTTATTTTAAACACATAAATTATAGCCTATGTTACTCAGGGTGAATGTAGCTCACCAATAGTGAAATCGGCACTGCAGTTTTTGACTTTATCCATTACAAACATACACATAATGCTTTATGATATTAGTTTTAAAGTACTTATAGATAATATAGGTATAGATAAATAACATTTTTAAAATATTGCTTCCTACAACCGGCCAAGTGCGAGGGGGGCTCGCGCTCGATGCGTTCCTTGCCTTACCTATCTATAAAAACGTCAAATAAATATTCCTGTGGTATCGAAAATCACCCCCTTAAATATTAATTGAATGAATTATTTATTTTTAAAAGGAATATCACAACTCTCTATGTTATGATGTTATTCTAGTTTTCAGTACTCCCGTACCTACTGTTAGGTACCTATAAAGTAGCAACGGAAATACATCATCAATCTGTTAAAACCCCAACTATCTAAAGGCCTGCGCACACCTAGTTCGCTGGCGGTAGCGATCAGTGAAACGCTGTCAAATATCGCTGTCAGATTTGAGATTTGACAGCGATATTTGACAGCGTTTCACTGATCGCTACCGTCAGCGAACTAGGTGTGCGCAGGCCTTAAGTAGTAGTTCGCCTCGAACTGATGCTCTCGTGATGCGATCCAAATGCGAAAAGTTATAGACATTTATCTGCTTTGAGAAAGTATTTCTGTCCAGATTCACTGTTTGGTTTTGCTTCTGACTATCCCTCGCTAACTTTGTATGGTAGACAAGTTTTAACTCAATCGGCCAATTGATTGAAGAGTTCCGTTGGACAGACCTTGGCTCCATCATCAGACCAGCCGCTTTCACCAGTTTAAGACAACTGTGTACCTTCTTAATAGCGAGACTCCCTCAAACGGATGTCGTAAGCGCGAATAAGCCCTCCGGACGTGTAGCCGACAAACCCCAATGTTCTACGAAGGTAGTCTGGGTAACGTCCGAATATTACATTCGGTACATTTTGCATACGTTTTATTATCAAGATATATTTTAAGCTACTACATAGCTTCTATCGCCTTGAGCGTGGGGACCGAATCCAGAAATTCCGTAACGAAAAAAACCTAACACGGGGGTTGTTAGGTTTTTTTCGTCTCCGACCGGCACAGCGGTGATACTTTTTTTTTATTTTTTCAATGAAGTGTAAATTTTTCATCCGTTTTTTTTTATTAACTTTAAGTTTTAGTATCCTTTTCTCTTTTGATTTTGTATGTATTTATTTAACAAATCCATTGTTTTTTTTTATTAAATATTTGCTCTACTTATATAATTCTTTTCTATACTAAATTATGTAATTTCTGTTGTTTAAATAGTTCTAGTGTAGCAGGTATATTATTCATTTCATGCATGCTGTGTTCTCATCTAGAAGGCCGTACACTCGCTTATGTCTTTTCTAGCCACGTGCCATATTATTACTGTACCTACCCATAGTGTAACGTCCAGTTTTAAGAACCTAAATAAAAAAAAATAAAAAAAAAGTAACAGTTTTGGAGTTGCCATACGTAACAAAGTTCAAGTCAGTGCTCAAAATACTTTGTTCCGTTCTGATAAAAAATGCTATGCAATAGCTTTACCGCGGCAGTCTCCGAGTGCCACACGTCTTTTTTTTAATATTATCCAAGTATTGTGTGGTTAATTGTGGTGGTTCATGCGCATCGACTTACGCGTAGCTTTCAGATGATAGTCGGCAACTTGAAGATGCACCTGGCAGGCACTGACTGACGCTCGCCTTCCCTAGGAGCAGGCTTGGGAGTGGGGGGGGCTCACTCACCAGCGGTGCGGAGTGCGCGCGAGGGGGTAAGGGGGGGGTGCGGGGGGGGGGGGGGGTCGCAGGGAGCTCCGGGAGTACGAGTGTAGCGCTGTGTGCGCCGCTCCGCTGCAGACTGTGCGCGCCCGCGCCTCCACTCTACCGGCGCAGCAAGCAGCCCCCCCCCGCACACCCCCCCGCACCCCCCCCGGTGACGCACGTGATCCCGGCTCCTTGTCCCGTCACGTTGCCCCGTGCAATGCAATACAGAGCCACGCCTCGCGCGCCTCACCAACGAGCGGACCTACATCGCCTCAAAATAAGTCGGTTCTCCTCTTCGGTTTGATATTTGATATTTATTTATTGAGCACGCGCACAGCGTTACAGATAATTAGCATTAAAACTAGGTTAGCTAAGGTTGGCAAGTCTTTTATGGGCTTAAGAGGGCATCACACAGGCGACTCTCCATACAAACGTAGGTAGTCCGCTATTTCCTCCCTGGATAATGCCTCTAGAGTAACCAAGAAAATATGACCCTCATATGATTTATATGATATATAAATTGGAGGTGATATTTTCTTTATCAATAAGTTTCTGAAAAAAAGGAAAACATACGAGCACGTTTAGAGCAGATCTGGATTTTAAGAGAAAAAATGGTTACTCTAGAGCAGCGGTTCTCAAACTTTTTTGGTCACGGAACGAACGAAACGGTACCGCTGCTCTAGAGGCATTATCCAAGGAGGAAATAGGGGACTACGTTTGTATGGAGAGTCGCCGGTGTGATTCCCTCTTAAGCAGCAAGTTTTATAACAAACTGCCTTGACATCGTAAAGCTGTCTGAGAGTAAATTTAAGACCTGTCAAAAAAAGCTTACTACAAGATTAATGACTACCATGGTTGCCACTGAAAAGCCATACTTAAAAGAAGAAGAAGAATGACTACCTTGATGATACAAAAGCCTGGGAGAGTCGGCACGTGACTTGTAATGTTGATGAACTTACATACCACTAATTTAGGTAGATACTTATGTATTATTATTCTAATGGATCTCTTTTGACAAATGAGAACCTTTTTAATAGGTAGGTACGTAGGTAGGTGCATTCATAGCTGAATGGCAGTAGGCAGTTAGGCACATCTACTGGACAGATATGAGAGTGTTCCTATAATACATTATGTGCGTGTCATCCGCGAACAAAGTGATCTTTTGATATTTGATATTTATTTATTGAACCATTGCGTTACAGTAATATAACATTGGTAAGTCAATTTTCACAAATTATCATATTATTTCAATACACACTAACATAATATAAGTATTCCTATTACTTTACGTTTGCAAATCAGAGAATGAGCAGCTCAAATATTCATTTATATGGTAAAACGGGTGACATTCGAAAAATGTTCTAAGTTTGTTTTTAAATTCGTTTATAGACAGTTTTGTCACTTCTAAATGTAATTTATTGTGCATAGCAAGTTTTAAACAGAGACCTTGTTTATATTATACGTCTTAACAAGTCTGGTTCTTGGGACATGCAACTTTTCTTTATTCCGAGTGTTATAATGGTGTTTATCCATTTTCATGGGCAAATTATGTTTTTGTAAATTTACTTCTATGAGCGAGTTAATTATGAAGAGAGATATAACTGTTAAGATCTTAGATTTTTTAAAATAAGATCTGATTGAAGTTAATCTATGTAGGCCATATATTATTCTTATAGATCTCTTTTGACAAATGAGAGTTTTTTTCCATTTGTGTAGCATTTCCCCATACTGTTAAAGCATAATTCATAGTTGAATGGCAGTAGGCATAGTAGACAGATAATATGAAAGTTTTCCTATCAACTGTGGCTTTCAGTTTAAACAGTGCATAATTTGCACTGGCTAATCGCTTGCATATTTTGTCTATATGGCTATCAAAACATAAGGTGGAGCCTAAAGTAGGTACATCCCAAAAATTGTACTTCTTCAATAGTGTCATTTTTACTTTTTCTTTTACAAGAGTAATTCAAAACAGAACTTTTGTCAGCATTTAGTATAATCCCATTTGTTTCAAACCAAACTTTTAATTTTTGTAACACGATATTTTTTTGTTCATCAACAATGTCTAAGTTTTTATTTTTGATTCCTATGTGCGTGTCATCCGCGAACAAAGTTATCATTGCCCAGTCTGGTAGGCAGTTGCCCTAGGGCGATTGTCTAATTCAGTTGCAATCATTAGTTTGATACTAACAGCTAAACGATACTATCAAGGAATAGCGATCATGTAACTTGTTGCAATACCTTTTTGACCGCTATCTATCAGTTGCAATGATAGTTTTGCAGCGTGAAGTTCCTGCAAATCAATTAAACCCGACCAATTTAAAAATCATAATCTTAGTAAGAAGCCGTGTGAAAACGATTGGCCCACTTTATTTGACTTTCTAATAGACCTCGTTCACTCATTTTGTGTTGTGTTTCTGTCAGTCTAAATCAGATCAGTCTAAGTCAGATCTAAATCAGTCAGTTCTGTCAGTCATCCAGAAAAAATAAACAATGGTTTCGTAAATATCGAATAAAATTTACTTTTTCAAGTTATTTAATCTGATTTGAAGTAAGTAAAGTCCAACATTCTTAATTCTTTATTCCTAGCTTTCTCAAGTGATTAATGTTGTTTCTATTTGTTATAAAGTTATGATCCCAATCCACCAGTGTTTGTCGAAGCAATCAATCATAGCCCTTAGTAAAAATAAGGGCACCAACAATATTTGAAAGCCTGGGAAAATCTTGCAAGGATGTTATATGCCGTGGGTGGTGGCTACATAAAAACTGGAAAGGAGTATGTAGTAGGTAAATAGTTTTCAATAACCCTAGTTTTGTGCAGCTAATATTCATCATTTTTTTGTGCTCTATATGGTAAAACAACATAGTTCTATGTTTTTTTAATTAATTACTGGTAATATGTAGATACAAGTGCCGCATAAAGTCCGCTGGGTGTACAGTCTAGAAAAAAGGCACCTTGAGGTGGAAGATGGAACGTGAAGAGAGGGAATGGTGGATGCTGTCGCTGCTATAGGCAGATCGTTTAATGAAATGGCGACACAAGAGCCATGTGTGGACTTGCTGCTGCTTTAAGTTCAACAGCATCCACCACCATTAAATAAAACAGTTAAATAAAATACATTATTTCTTTTAATAACTCGCCTTATTTCTTTACCACAATAATAGATAGGACACCTACTGCTTATAAATCAGACTTATTATAGCATTTTGTAAGTATTTTAATTTGAAACAGCTTCTATCCTATTCTAGTCATTAGTACATAATTGATAATGAAATATTAAAAGTATGTAATGTAATATAGGCAGGAGCCAGCTATTTCCCCCTGCACGTGGAGGTTTTGACTGATTCTACACATGGTGTAATAGATTTTTTTTGTCGGGGTGAAGTTTAGAAAAACAAGAAAGTAATGTTCTAAATAAGTGTAGGTTTAATAAGGTCTGAGGCCGGCTTGGCTGGTTTTAGTCTACAATTCTTCCTTAATCTAAAATAATGTCTAAAAATATCTAATATCTAAAAATATCTAATATCTAAAAATATCTAAGATCTAAAATAAATCTAGCGTGCCATTCGGCGTCCAGTGGTACTGTAGTACCCCAAACTTAGTACCCACAAATGTTGAACGGGTATACCTAAACTTAGTGAATGTTTGTATTGAAGACACTCAAAAAACCACTGAACCCAGTTCACGAACTATTTCACCCTTATGAGCTACCCTACTCTGAAGTAGCATAGGTTATAGTTTTAACCCGCCAGGACCAAGGTTTGAGCCCCACGCCAGCGATCCGTCTTGCTACCCAATGAGGAGTGGACGTGATATTATATTCCCCGTACTATACTACCAAAACTTGGGGTATTCAGAACTCGGGGTATCCAGTACTCGGGGGTATCCAGAACTCGGGGGTATCCAGAACTCCTCCTGAAAACAACCACAATGTCTCTGTAACGGGCAACTCGGACACAACGGCTCGCTTACCGCAAAGATCCGCTACATAATTGTGGCTGTGATCGGACGCTATGCGTTTCCACAACAAACTTCATAAGACCAACACCGGCCCTTGTATTTAACTTGCAAGCGGTACCCTAGATAGTTAATATTATACGAATTAACTTCTGTATGACACAGCCCGGTCAACATGATACCTAGTTCTACTTCATCGACAATATCCCGGCAGTCTAACCTCGTGGTTATGTCCACATGTACACACGGATACACATCAGACTATACACTGCTAGTTCTTAGGTCATGATGTAACTTGAGCGGTATCCTACTGTACATAGAGATTAATTTACATACCGTTTAAAGAGGAATCCACCACAGAGCAGCTCCACAGATCAGCTCAGCACAGCACAGCACATCAACATATCATCCGGTAACTGCAACGAATTTACCAAACTTTAGCATAAATCACTCATACAACAGAGTTGATCCGTAGGTTTCCCACGGCTTTATGAAGGCAGCAATAGTTATAATTCTTACCGTATTCCAAAAATATGGACAGACACGGGGCAGAACAAAGAGATGCCACGCTACGCAGTAGGTGACCTGAAACAATATCACAATCCGTCAATAATGCGTCCGGAATCGCGGAAGACATTGATAAACAATGGATCGAGTCCAAACTTACTTTACAATGCTAATTAACTGGTATATTAGCAGAATACAACGGCTTGGGAAAATGATCGCCGGCCGGCCCGAATCGTTGAAACCAGAAAATGCCACGAAATGACTCCAGCGTCCCTTCCGGAATGTCAAATCACAGGTCACAGATACAAAAACACTAAAACAGGGAATCGGTCGATCCACGCTCCATCGATCCAAAATATGGATCCATCAACTCGACCAAGTAAAGATGCGAGTCGCGCTCGGTGACACTGACAGATAAACGATTACGTGACTTTGAAAGTTGGCTGTCAAAGTCAAGACTCCTGTCAACACACAAACTGCGTCATGTAAAATGTAAACAAAAACACTCGAAACGAAAATAGATAATCTTCGCCAGAACCACAAAATGCAAAGACAGATCGCCCCGTCTCCCAACAGGATACGAGGACCAACCAGTATGTAGGACTGAATGCACCATCGTGAAAGGTAAACAAACAGTTCCTTTCTACACAACAAACTAAGTAGCTGTAAGGCTTCCTCCAACAGCAAAAAAAAGGTGTTACAATGGCTATGGTAGAATGAGGATGATATCCCAGCACAGGATATCAAACGCTTCCTTCGTCAAGCAAAGGTTCGAAATAAACTCTCTCTGAGGGATTTAGAACGGATTGCTGGCATCCTGCATCAATCTTCTATCAAGAACACGTTTTTTTTTGGCACTGTTTCTCCTCTAGCCCAAGTAGGAATCCTCTTGACATGATAAACTGAAATGAATTTAAATACTTAGTTGAAACGGAATTGTAGTAAGTACGCACTAGATTTTATTTGATTAGGAATGCAATAATAACTTTGTTTATCATTGTCAAAACACTGAAAACTTACTGTAAATAACTTACTTTATTCAATTTCTATCCATCGCAACAGCACCTTACTTGTTTATATTCGCGATTGATATGATAGTAATCGTAAGCTGTCAGTTCCATTGAAACAGCCTTACGTGATCGCTGTTTCATGATGTCTAGAGAAAGATTACGCTCATGTTGCAATCGTTCATTGTCAAAGATGGTTTCAATTGCAATGCGCTTTCGATTGCAATCGAAGCTTTTACGTGATCGCAAATGTGACAGTTTCAATAAGATATCAATTGAAACCATTGCAACAAAAGTTACATGATCGCCCTGGGTCATTGATGTAGATCAAGAATAGTAGGTAGTGGTCCCAATATGGTACGCCTATGTTACTATGTTCCGCATTTCACCTATATTGTTTAACTTTACAATTTGAACTCTGTCACTAAGATAAGACCGCAATATACCAAGTTCTATTCCTTCAAACCCAAAGACACTAAATTTGTGTATTAAAATGTCGTGTCGTAAAACGTCGACCTCATACAAAGTCGGTTCCATTCAAATACTCTAGAAAGCCATAATTTTAAAGTTAAGTGATTTGTGATAAAAATGTACACTATGTGCATGGTGCTTTCGGCATTGTACATAAAATATAGAGGTGTCATTGTCCGCAGCGATCTAGTAATGATGTAGGTAATACATCGCTTTGAACCCGCGCTACATGTACGAGGAGACACAAGCGGCGGCGGCGGCGCGGCGGCATTGAGGACCGAGGGGAGGGCTGCACGGCACGAGGGGGCACGAGGGGGCACGCCATTGGTTGCGGTGTGTCCGGCCCGTACGGCACGCCATGGCACGAGGGGGCACGCCATTGGTTGCGGTGTGTCCGGCCCGCACGGCACGCCATGGCACGAGCGTGCCCTGCATGCTGCATGCATGCTCCTCGTCGGTAAGCGAGGCGAGGCGGCGAGGGGTATGAGTGTGCTCTCGTAACTAGTTCCGTCGTTCACTCCTTGATGGGAGACTGCTCTACTTTTGTACCAGTTGGGTCAAACGGCCGTAAACATAATTATTATTGACGGGCCACTGATCGTTACTCTACGAGTCTAGCTCATCAAAAAGGTATTTATTAGGTTCAATCATAACTTGATACTAACAATAAATCACAAATATAATAATGTTCAGTTACCGCTGTGCGGTATTTGATTAAGGGATCCAAACCCAAAGGGTAAAACGGGACCTATTACTAATAGTCCGCTGTCCGTCCGTCCGTCCGTGTGACTGTTTGTCACCAGGTTGTATCACATGCACATGAGACGTGATAGTTAGACAGTTGACATTTTCTCAATGATATTGTATGTCTGTTGCCGCTATAACAAAAATACTAAACATCTGAACAAAATAAATATTTTATGACTCTCTTATAACAAACGTGTTTTTTTGCCAGTTGACAGAATATACAGGTATATTTTTAACTTTTAAATAAATATATTGAAGAGGGGCTACCATACCACAGACTTCTTTATTACCAAATTTATTGATAATGATACGGAACCCATCGTGCTCGCACTTGGCAGATTTTTATTGTATCGCGGCGACCGGCAATCTGACGCTCGGCTCCCGTGGGGGGAAACAGACGGCTAGCAACCGTGCGTGTGCTACCACCCTAACTAATATTAACAACCGGCTGTCCTGTTCCCCTCCAGCGCCAGCGCCAGCGCCAGCGCCAGCGCCAGGGCTCGTGCCAGGGGTCGCCGCCGGTTGCTGCATTTGTTGCGTAATTGATATTCTCGTGGTAGGTACGTCCGCCACGTCCACCTACCTCAGCGCACCGCGGCGCGGCGTACCCTTACTCCCAATTCACACATACTTAACGGTCGCGGTCGCGGTCGCGGTCGCGGTCGGGGCGTCAAGTGAAGCCGCGGCACAAGAGAGCACGTCCGCGTCGCTCAGCGGAGCTCTGCACGCGGAGCGCGGGCGCGTGCGACCTCACCGCGCGGAGCCGCGGCGCCGAGTGCGGGCCCGGCGCGGGGCGGGGGGCCGAGGGGGGGCGGGGGGGGGGGAGGGGCGGCGCGCGCAACCATCGGATACTGGAATTAGGTTAAAACTGAAAATATGTATACAACAGTTTAAAATGCTCTATTTTTTATTTTATTTATTAAACAAAATCCACAGCCCTTAAAGTAGTACAAATTATGCTCTTAATGCTAGTCTTACGGCCAATAACGGATTTACTTTATGTAAATTAGTTTTTCATTGCTCATACTCTGAAAGTAGGTCTGAAGTTGCCTGAGGGGCCTAATTGAAAGTAATACTTTCAGCCCTAGGGAGAATCGCTTTCTACTGACAGCTGACAAATTATAAAAAAAAACAAGTTCTATTTTATTCAACCATGTTCCAACTTTCTAAAGTCTTTCTAACTGCAAGGAGGTTGTTGAACCAAATTCCAACTTTTTATTCAGCAAGTAGGTTGGAAACCCATTACAACGGTAAGAAGTTTAAAAAGTCTAATTAGAGCGCAATGTAAAATTTAAATTTAAATAACTTAAAGATTAATAATATTTTTTCTAAATTACTTGATTAATATATTGCTTCAACTATTTATTTAAAATAATGTTACGGAAGTGGGTACAGGGATTGGAAGGAAACGAACGTTTTATACCGAAAGTAGCTATTTATTCGCACTACGAACACGTAACACTGCACTGAACGCGTAGCACTGTCCGACACTGTCTCCGCGCACTGCGCCTGCGCGTTACACGGTTCAACGCTGTGCTCCGAACACTGACAGTCCACTGAGAGCACTTCACCACTCTGCACTTCACTTCACTATTCATTGTTCACTGTTCACTATTCACTTTCACTGTTCACTTTTTCCACTTTTTCTTCTTGTTCCTTTCTTCAGATCACTTTCCACTGAACTGCCCGTAGACGCGCCTGCAGCTCCTTATATACCCGGAATTTCGATTGTCATTTATTGAATTTCGATCGTCATTTATTGAATTTCGATCGTCATTTCGTTTTCTTCTGTTGGATTCCGATCGTCTTTCCCTACCTGTATCATTTCTTGTTTTAGTCCAGAACTTTCGGTTCTTTATATTATTTGAATTCCATAAAGAAGGCACTCGCCGCTACTAGAATTTTCAGTAGGGCGATTGTCTAATTCAGTTGCAATCATTAGTTTGATACTAACAGCTAAACGATACTATCAAGGAATAGCGATCATGTAACTTGTTGCAATACCTTTTTGACCGCTATCTATCAGTTGCAATGATAGTTTTGCAGCGTGAAGTTCCTGCAAATCAATTTAACCCGACCAATTTAAAAATCATAATCTTAGTAAGAAGCCGTGTGAAAACGATTGGCCCACTTTATTTGACTTTCTAATAGACCTCGTTCACTCATTTTGTGTTGTGTTTCTGTCAGTCTAAATCAGATCAGTCTAAGTCAGATTTAAATCAGTCAGTTCTGTCAGTCATCCAGAAAAAATAAACAAAGGTTTCGTAAATATCGAATAAAATTTACTTTTTCAAGTTATTTAATCTGATTTGAAGTAAGTAAAGTCCAACATTCTTAATTCTTTATTCCTAGCTTTCTCAAGTGATTAATGTTGTTTCTATTTGTTATAAAGTTATGATCCCAATCCACCAGTGTTTGTCGAAGCAATCAACCATAGCCCTTAGTAAAAATAAGGGCACCAACAATATTTGAAAGCCTGGGAAAATCTTGCAAGGATGTTAAATGCCGTGGGTGGTGGCTACATAAAAACTGGTTATAAATGGAAGGGAGTATGTAGTAGGTAAATAGTTTTCAATGACCCTAGTTTTGTGCAGCTAATATTCATCATTTTTTTGTGCTGTATATGGTAAAACAACATAGTTCTATGTTTTTTTGATTAATTACTGGTAATATGTAGATACAAGTGCCGCCTACAGTCCAAGGTGTTGGACAACCGGCGAAACGCTGGGTGCACTGGGGGTGGACCCTATACGCTGCAAGCGCTCACACTCACAGGTTTTATTTAGCTTACTTTTGTAGATGTTAATGTTTTTTGTTTTTAGATCACGATGACAATGTGCTCCGCTGGGTGTACAGTCTAGAAAAAAGGCACCTTGTGGTGGAAGAGGGAACGTGAAGAGAGGGAATGGTGGATGCTGTCGCTGCTATAGGCAGATCGTTTAATGAAATGGCGACACAAGAGCCATGTGTGGACTTGCTGCTGCTTTAAGTTCAACAGCATCCACCACCATTCAATAAAACATTTAAATAAAATACATTATTTCTGTTAATAACTCGCCTTATTTCTTTACCACAATAATAGATAGGACACTTACTGCTTATAAATCAGACTTATTATAGCATTTTGTAAGTATTTTAATTTGAAACAGCTTCTATCCTATTCTAGTCATTAGTACATAATTGATAATGAAATGTTAGAAGTATGTAATGTAATATAGGCAGGAGCCAGCTATTTTCCCCTGCACGTGGAGGTTTTGACTGATTCTACACATGGCTATGGTAGAATGAGGATGATATCCCAGCACAGGATATCAAACGCTTCCTTCGTCAGGCAAAGGTTCGAAATAAACTCTCTCTGAGGGATTTAGAACGGATTGCTGGCATCCTGCATCAATCTTCTATCAAGAATGCGTTTTTTTTTGGCACTGTTTCTCCTCTAGCCCAAGTAGGAATCCTCTTGACATGATAAACTGAAATGAATTTAAATACTTAGTTGAAACGGAATTGTAGTAAGTACGCACTAGATTTTATTTGATTAGGAATGCAATAATAACTTTGTTTATCATTGTCAAAACACTGAAAACTTACTGTAAATAACTTACTTTATTCAATTTCTATCCATCGCAACAACACCTTACTTGTTTCTATTCGCGATTGATATGATAGTAATCGTAAGCTGTCAGTTCCATTGAAACAGCCTTACGTGATCGCTGTTTCATGATATCTAGAGAAAGATTACGCTCATGTTGCAATCGTTCATTGTCAAAGATGGTTTCAATTGCAATGCGCTTTCGATTGCAATCGAAGCTTTTACGTGATCGCAAATGTGACAGTTTCAATAGGATATCCATTGAAACCATTGCAACAAAAGTTACATGATCGCCCCACTGGTAACATTTGAATGTCGAACAAAAATCTTCACGTAGTTACGTCAGCACGGCGTCACACTAACATAGATTTGAGCAAAAAATTTACCATTTTTTAAATTATGAAAATGAAAATAATGGCTGAATAATGCTGGCGAGCCGAAGCTGAAGGTCCGCCAGAGAAAAAGAAAAAAAAAAACCGGGAAGGCGGCAATTCAATCTTCATTTTCACTAATTTTTCTTTCATGTTTTTATTTTTACTTTCCTTGTATTCGTAATGAAAAGCACAGTGTTTACCTCGGGTGAAAGTCTTTTAAGTCCTTCAAGCTCCATTGGCACCCTCGCTACGCTCTGGCGCCAAACCCGTCTCGGGACTCAAAAAACGTGACTTTCAACACTCAGGTAACAATGTACTATTGTAACCCGGCAGTCAAAAGTAAGTATACAATGTTATAAATTTAACCAAGTGAAGTGTATCAGTTGAGCTATCTCCAGATCGTTCATAACGGTCTGTAGATAGCTCAACGATTTCTTGCGTATTTCGTACATTATTATTATTATTATTATTTTTTTATTATAAGGTTCACACATTGCAACATGCGCATGACTTACATCTAAATATTATACTGACAATATAATTCGGCGCAGTTACTAAAAACAGTGAACACAACATGCATATTGGAAACGTGCGAAACTATTTTAAAAGTGCAATTGGAAGTTTGTAGAGTTTTTAACATTAAATGTAAGTATACAATAAAACAGAAAAGATACTATATAAATGAAAAAAGAAATAAAAAGGTGAATGATCTAACAAAAAATAGAGTTGAAATTAAAGTAGAACAGCATCTCGAAAGATGCTTTTCTTTGCGGAGGCCAAAGAACCACTAAAAATATCAAAGTTTGACCGGATCCCATTATAAAACTTGAACATTCTATTCAGTGGAGAATGCAGCCCAACGTTCGTTCTACAATGAGGCGGCTTAAAAGACTTTCTATTTATGAGACGGCTACCTGATCTAGGGACATCTAAATGAACATGTAGGACATCTGGAATCTGGACAGTCTACCAAGCCATGTATATAAGTTTATACAAAAATATTATATCTGATGCCTTGCGGCGAAAACTGAGAGATTTTATTTTATAATGGGTAAGTCTTGCTTCATAGGAAGGTAATTTGTTGCACATATTATTTGCGTATGACAGTTGGTACAACAAACGCCTTTGTATTCGTTCTAATCTGCTAGAATGAACCTCGTAACTCGTAACCAAGAGACCAAACACTACTGTTCAACTCCAAAACACTGCGAACTATATAAATACAATTGTAAATAGGTACCTATAATAACACTTATGGGGAATCATGCTACTCACGTCCGTAGGTTATACCCTTTGTGACCCTACACGTGTTCCCCGGGTGGTGCCAATGGAGTAGCTCTCTCTGGTGGTAGGCTCTGGCCGCGGCTTGTCACCACCCACCGAGCAAAGCCATATCGCCAAACGACATGTTCGTGTTCCGGTATGATGCTCGGTGCAGCCACAATGAGAAGACGGGTCAAGACAAGTGCACCCAGTACTGCTATGCACCAGTTTTATACTTGGTAGCGATGAGCTCATGCTGGGAGGCTAGTCGTGGAGGGTAGCGGGATCCGAAGCACGGTGCTCCGCTGGCCGACCGCAGGTAGTAGGGGGCCCAAGTAGGGAGCCAGCCACTCCTGAAAGGCTGCCCCGCCACCTCGCGAAAAATCCCGGGATGCTCCATCGTGCCGGTTGGCGACCGGAAGAGAGGACCCGATGGCCATCTCCGGGGGGGTTCGGGCGTCCCCGCGGTCTCCCGCCTAGTTCCCCGCTAGTATGAGTGATTCGCTGTCAGTATTTTTTAGGTTTGCAGCGTGCTTTGTCTTACTGCCGTCTTCCTACCACTCTTCACTCTTTAACAAAACCAAACATGAAAAGTAACAGAATAAGTAAGAATGTTAAACAGCGTGTGCACTTCCTCTCTCTACAAGTGCACCTGGCAAATATCCGAGGTTTGCACTCAAATATCGATGCAGTCCACCACCATCTTGAAACTGCCAAACCTCACCTGCTATTTCTTACTGAGACCCAGATCAGATGTCCACCTGACGCAGCGTATCTCACGTATCCCGGCTACGTGCTTGAGCACAAGTTCAAGCCGCGAGCTGGAACCTGTGTTTACGCTCGCGATGACATCTGCTCCAGGCGCCTCAGAAATCTTGAAAATTCAAAATTTCCGTCATAATATGGATTCTGGTCGAGACTGGCACTGAAAAAGTCATATATGCTGGAATATACCGGTCACATAGCGGAGACCAGGAGACGACTCAGCTGTTCAATTACCTGAGTGAGACAGCGGACTTAGCTCAGCAGCGGTACCCTTCCGCACAACTGGTGTTCCTGGGGGACCTAAATGCCCATCATCAAGATTGGCTGTTCCCATACCAGTGCACCGACCATGCGGGGAGGGAAGCGCTTAAGTTTTCGCTCTCTCTTAATCTCACGCAGTTAGTTAACGAGGCGACAAGGGTTCCAGACATCGACAGCCAAACCGCCAATTGCTTGGATCTGTTCTTAACGACTGATCCCGACCGGTACAATGTGTCGGTCTCGTCTCCGCTGGGAAGTTCCGATCATTGTCTAGTGAGGACGGTTTCCACGTACTCCCCTCCCGATCCCAGCCCTAGGGGTAGCCGTCGGTTGTGGCAGTATACGTTAGCAGACTGGGACGAGATGCGGCACTTTTTTGCTTCTTTTCCTTGGCTGCAAGCATGCTTCTCTTCAGATGATCCGTCAACCTGCGCAGACGCAGTCACTGAGGTGCTACGTCGTGGTATGGAATACTACATTCCATACAAAGACGTCCAAACCTCAGGCGTAGCTCAACCTTGGTTCAGTGCCGAGTGCAAAAGTGCTAATTCACTTAAGCAAACGGCCTTCCTGGCTTGGGTTAATGCCAGAAAATGCAAAGCACCAGACGTCTTATCACTGAAGAGAGCCTATAACAAAGCAGCCAAGGACTGTAAAAGAGTCCTGAAGAGAGCTCGTTTTGACCACGTAAGTCGAGTAGGCACCAAGCTAGCATCGCATCCAGCCGGTAGTAAAGCCTTCTGGTCACTCGCGAAAACTATTGAATCGAACTTCTGTCGCCCTTCGCTGCCACCAATGGTTAGACAAGACGGTTCGCTTGCCCACACCGCCGTAGAGAAAGCCAATCTGTTTGCTTCTCTGTTTGCGGAGAATTCGCGTCTAAGCACTGCAGGTGAAGTACCTCCTACCGTTCCCCGATGTGCGACTTCAATGCCAAAAGTCCAAATACATCAAAAAGAGGTACTTAAAACACTACGTGCCTTGGATGTGAATAAGGCTAGCGGGCCTGATGGAATACCAGCAATTGTCCTAAAGCTTTGTGCCCCTGAGTTGTCTCCGGTTCTGACACGCCTGTTCCACCTCTCTCTTAGGACTGGTCAAGTCCCGCAGACATGGAAGCTTGCAAACGTTCAACCAGTGCCCAAAAAAGGTAGTCGTGCTGACCCTGCTAACTACAGGCCCATCTCGGTCACCTCTCTTTTGTGCAAAACAATGGAGAGGGTACTCAATAACAAGCTCCTAACATACCTAGAAGCAAACGACCTCCTCAGTGATCAGCAGTACGGTTTCCGACGCAAGCGGTCTACTGGGGATCTTCTGGCGTATGTTACCCACATCTGGAGCGAGGCCATCGAAGGTCATGGAGAAGCTCTCGCTGTATCACTGGACATCTCCAAGGCCTTTGACAGGGTGTGGCATGACAGCCTCATTAATAAGCTTGCCTCGTTTGGACTTCCTCCGTGCTTGCGTGGGTGGATATCCAACTTCCTGAGGGAACGGTCGATTCGAGTAGTCATTGATGGCTGCTCGTGGGACCAATTGGCAGTAAATGCCGGGGTACCTCAGGGATCGGTTCTTTCTGCAACTTTATTTCTGCTACACATCAATGACTTGCTTCAACCCGGTATCGTGGGGTATGCTGATGATAGCACAGTTGTAGAAAGATACACTTCCGATGCCCGTGCAAGCGCGACTACCATAGAGACCCTAAGACAGGCCATGGTGGAACGAGTGAACCATACCCTGGTTGGAGTTTCTGACTGGGGTGTTGCTAATCTCGTTTCGTTCAACACCACTAAAACTCAGGCGTGTCTCTTCTCTGCCAAAAAGAGACCATTCCTCCATACGCCATCGTTCCGGGATGTATCGGTACCGGTATCAGACCACATGGACCTCTTAGGTGTGAAGTTATCTTCCAACTTGAACTTCGGCTCTTATATAGAATCTAAGGCTAAAGTTGCAGCTAAAAAACTTGGCATCCTCTCTAAGGTTAGACGGTACTTCACGCCGGATCGGCTTCTGCTTCTGTATCAAGCTCAAGTCCGATCATGCATGGAGTACTGTTGTCACCTATGGGACGGTTCTGCTAAGTATCAGCTCGAGGCCTTGGATTCTATTGAGCGGCGTGCCAGGAGGCTCATAAGCAACGACGAGCTATTTGACTCCAAGCTGTACAGCCTGGAACACCGTCGTCGAGTGGCTTGTCTATCAGTATTCTACCGCATACATTTCGGGGAGTGCTCTCAAGAACTGCACGACCTTATACCCCCATCACCCTTTTACCTCCGGACTTCTAGACGCACGGATAAGTGCCACTCCTTTATGGTGGATATCCCACACACGCGTACAAAGCGTTTTGATTCCACTTTTATAGTAAGAACTGCCAAAGAGTGGAACTCTCTACCGGCGTCAGTATTTCCGGAACGCTATAATTTGGGAATTTTCAAGACAAGAGTGAACAGGTGGATTATGGCTAAGCATGCTCCATCTTAGGCTGCATCCTCACTTTCCATCAGGTGTGATGGCAGCCAAATGCTTAGCTATCTATTATAAAAAAAAAAAAAAAAAAAAAAACTTGGATCTTTACATGACTATAACTGCCAAGAGAGAAGACCGGAGAGTTGAGACGTTTTTTTAACGGTTTTGTCTATTATATAATAATTATGATCTCTGAAATGAAGTGACTTATCCATGATTACGTACTCCTAAATCTCTAATATTCGTTACTTCTTTCAATTTGCTGTTTCCAAGGTTGAGGATTGTTTCTTTTTGGTAAATTGTATGTAATAGCATTTATTGACGTTTAAAGACATTTTATTGACAGAGCAACTTCTAACAATTAATGCTGTAAAAGCTCTGTGTCTCTGTCACTTTGAATGCGTGTATTAGATCAGGGTAACTTTATTTTAAAAAGAAAATATAGAATAGTAAGTAAATGATTTAATTACATCAATGTCTTTACAATTTACACTTTATTTAACTAAATTATAGCTTAAGTCACGTTATTCAACACAAAAACTACCTTATAGTAAAAATATATCAACTACAAAGAGATATAGTGAACAAGGTACTTATCTTAACAATCAAGGGGTGTACTCAGAGCCGAATCACATCGACAGTACACAGAACGAAACGATAAACTCCTCCACCGAGTCCCAAGCCCAGAATAATCCACCGCCTCGCCTAGCCTCAGTCAGGCGACCCACATGACAGTTGATAGACAGTGCCCCCTATCGGCAATATCGTCATCCGTTCTGCGTAGCTTCTGACTACCATTAACAATTTATTGATATAATAAATTGTTAATAATTTCGAACAAATAATAATAAAATATAACATTATTTATCAAATCGTTTTAAAGCAACTACATTGTTCTTAAATTAAATAAACTCAATCATTTCAAAACTTATAAAGATCCTACCTACTAATTTCTACTTAAAACTTAAAAACTTAAACTCTCAAACTTAAATCAGAATCGGCAGCCGGGTGGGACAAAATTCCTACGAAATTTATAAAAATGGCTAAGAACGAACTGATACCTATTATCACACACCTTAGCTTCCCATGTCTCAGCCAAGGAATTTTTCCTCGAGCACTAAAACGCTCTATTATTCACCCAATCCACAAGAGTGGGGACAGAGATGATATCAACAACTAAAGACCTATCTCCGTACTTCCAGTTTTATCGAAAATAGTCGAAAAAGTTATCAATAGCCGTTTAGTCAATTTCTTTAACACATTCAATATTCTATCAAAATGTCCATGGTTTTATGGTCAAGGTACCATCACCGAAGACGCCATTATGGACCTCACGAGTAACATAACTAACCATCTAGATAAAAATAATAAAACTTTGTGTATTTTCCTTGACTTAAAAAAAGCCTTTGATACCGTCTCTGTCCCAACTCTTGTGCGAAAGCTTGAGAAGCTTAGTATTAGAGGTACCTTTCTCACACTACTCACTGACTATCTCCACGACCGAACACAAAGTGTCAAACTTGGCCACGACATTTTTAGTAATGACGAAGCGACTTCCCAGTACGATGTTTCCCAAGGAAGTGTGCTGGGCCCTACATTATTCCTTGCCTATATCAATGACCTGACAAACCTCCAGTTGACCAGTGGAAAAGTCTTCTCATACGCTGATGATACTGCCATACTGTTTCACGGTAAATCTTGGTTAGAAGTATAACAACTGGCTGAAACTGGGCTTGGTAAGGTCACCCAATAGCTAAACGTAAATCTTCTATCGCTTAATACCACAAAAACTAACTATATAACATTTTCTATTCGAGAATCATCCCAACCGAGCCGAACTTAACAATCACTGCTCATACTTGCGAAAATAACAATCTAAACACTCATAGCTGTGTCTGTCAAAAACTAGAGCGCGTTAACTTCACAAAATAACAATCTAAACACTCATAGCTGTGTCTGTCAAAAACTAGAGCGCGTTAACTTCACAAAATAACAATCTAAACACTCATAGCTGTGTCTGTCAAAAACTAGAGCGCGTTAACTTCACAAAATAACAATCTAAACACTCATAGCTGTGTCTGTCAAAAACTAGAGCGCGTTAACTTCACAAAATAACAATCTAAACACTCATAGCTGTGTCTGTCAAAAACTAGAGCGCGTTAACTTCACAAAATAACAATCTAAACACTCATAGCTGTGTCTGTCAAAAACTAGAGCGCGTTAACTTCACAAAATAACAATCTAAACACTCATAGCTGTGTCTGTCAAAAACTAGAGCGCGTTAACTTCACAAAATAACAACCTAAACACTCATAGCTGTGTCTGCCAAAAACTAGAGCGCGTTAACTTCACAAAATACTTGGGTATCATGCTAGATAAAAGTCTTTCTTGGTACCCCCAACTTGAATTAGTCTCAAACCGAGCCAGAAAACTGATATGGATTTTCAAACACTTACGACACATTGCAGATTCACAACTAATCACTTACATATACATAACTCTTGTCCAATCAATTCTCCTATATTGCATACCGTACCGGTGAGGGGTGGGACTTACAAAACTAAATTTATTAGCATAGAACGTGCACAGAGAATTATCTTAAAAATAATGTTACGCAGGAAAAAAAGATAGATAGATAGATAGATAGATAAATCATTTATTTGCCAAGACAGTAAACACACACAAAAGAAATAACAGGGAAAATAGTTCAAAAGCATAATTAAAACTAAAAATACAACTAAGTAGGTACAATATAAAGTAAAAAAATAAATGAAATGGTGTGCGTGTTACCGCTAGGCAAAATGGGAATAGCTCAGCGCATAAGCTTTGCTCGAGAGCAAAACGCTGATTTTCAGCTATTACCATATGAGCAGACAAGTTGAGCAGATACCAAACAGCGGAAACGACAGAATAATAGTGTTTGTGAGTTACTGAAAGGGTGTGTGAATGTGTGTCGTGGGTGGGCCTCCATGATTCTCCCAGTCTCATAAGAGTCTGGTTAGCACAGAGGGAAGCCCACCCCGGGGGGTAAAAGGTATAATACATGCAAACTGCTTAAAGAGTCAAATGTTTTATCGGTCAGGCAGTTATATATACTGCAATGCATACTAAAAACTCACAAAAACCAGTCTATAGATCCGAAAATACTTAAAAAACGCAGACAAAACACAGTACTTACAAACATAGTAACAAGAACCACAATGGCCTCAAAACAGTTTACGGCTCAATCAATAAAGATTTATAATACTGTGAACAGAAACCTAAATATCTATACTATGTCCTTATTCGAATGCTAAAAAAAAGTAACAATGTGGTTAAAAACCCTGAACTATGAACAAACTGAGGATTTGTTCATAGCAGTATCATAGGACAACTAGAAAATACAATACTTACTTGAAAAAACAAATACTTTTTAAGCATAGCTTCTTAACACTAACAGTCATATAGATAGTGCAATCACGAAGGCGCGCCCCACTATTTCTCCTAACCGTTTATAGTATATGTGTGTGTCGTATCTAGTAGATAATAGGGGCTTAAACTTATTCAAAACAATAGATTCATTTTATTTTATTGTGTTTACAGACATTAGTTAGGTTAGGTTAGGTTTTTTTTTTTTTTTTTTTATAATTACTTATTGGATGCCCTCTGACGAGTTAGTGTCAGAGTCGTTTTTTATGCCTTTTCTATATCTACTTGTTTACATTTACCTGTTTTATGGGATAGGGATTTTTCTGTAATCTATTTTACTCTGTCTAATTCAGATCATTTTCCTCATGGGTTACCTCTCTTGGGTTTTTTTAGGGTTTGGTTTGAGGTCTTGTTTCTTTTATAACAGCGTCTTTACAGATCTTACAGGCTATTTACTAATTCTAGTACATTTTTCATCTTATATCTACTTAATTTTCTATTCCTTAGCTCATTTAGAACCTTAATATTTATAATGTACTTATCAATTTGTGATATTTTTTAACATGTTTCTTATTTTTATGCATTTTATATACAGAGTGGATACGACAGATGGGCATTAAATTACACTACGTACACTATACGTGTTAAGTATTAAATCGATACGGTATAAAAATAAAAAGCTACAAAAATGAGATTTTTTTTATTTCAAACAAACTAAATAGCTTACCGATCCGAGTAAAACGCAAACACCCTTTATAGTAAAACGGCAACGTCGCGCGCTTGCCGGAGCGCGACATGCCTAGGCAGGCGGCGCGGCGGCCGGGGCGATGACCTGGCGCGACGCGAGTGGAGGCCTGAGCCGCCTTTGAATTGGGTAGGTACGCTCACAACAACAAACACTAAATTTATAAGTAGTACTTTTGTATAGTGCGGGCGTTTCTAGAGCAACTGCGGCTGTCACTAAACCTCTCTCTGTATGTTCGTAGAGCCAAAGATGCGTTTCCACGGCATTCGCCGTAAATAAAAATCATGTCAGTGTATTCTGACGCCGTGTAAGTTACACGAGGCATTGTTGAACACACAAAACCAAATTTTAATTACGTGTCTTCATCACATCACAATAAAAAACAGTCAATCACAATAAAAACACTAACACTAAATAATAATAATCCCAAGTTACGTATCCTGTCACAATAGAGAAAAGAAATACTGTCCTAAACTTATTTAGTGTCCTATCACAAATTGCCTGTCTTCGTTTTCAATTCGTAAAAATAAAAACGTAAGCTTCCGTGTTCCGGTAGGTAGGCACATCCGTTCCGAACGGTCAGCGGTCGCGAACTGAAGTTGAAAGTAGTTAGGTAGCAATAAGAAAGAACGCACTGACCTATGTCTATTTCTTTTACCCGCGGGATTTTTGCTATGTCATTGTCTCTCTCTATGTCACTCTCGTAGTGAAAATGCGAGTCTGTGTGTGTATTACTTGCGTCGGAGTGGCAAAAACGCTTCGTAGGTATAGGTAATCATCTGCTATGAAAAATACATCGTGTTCAAAATATGAAAAAACTTGAAAAATTATTTGCGGCTAAACTACTGCTCCTAATTAAAAGATTTTAGGTACAGAGCTTGAAAATGGTGCCTAGTATATGCAGTTTATTTTTTGTTTCATCAGTCGTATCCACCCTGTATATTCAATAATATATATAAATCATAAATTATCTAACCTCTTATTTCTTTTTATTACTCTTTTTGCTATATTTGTACAATACTTAAGGAATTCGGGTCTAATATTTTTATCAGATACTAGTTTACTTGCGTTTTTAGCGTTTAAGTCACAGTCTAACAGATTTTCGGCTTCGTATCTTTCAAGCCCGAAAACGGGGCAATCAAACAATATATGGCTTACAGTTTCTTCTTTACCAGGCTCACAAATGCAAGATGGGTTCTCTTTGCACTTAAACCGAGTCAAGTACTCCGAGAACCCACCGTGCCCCGTCATAACCTGAGTCAGGACGCTTGTGAGTTCAATTATTCTAACAACTTTGTGGGCTTCTATTGCATCCGGAAAAAACATCTTTGTAACAGCAGCTTTGTTCTCCGATTTGTATCTCCGGTTCCATACGTCAAGCGAGTCCAGGCGGATTTGTCGCTTGACGTATGAGATCGGACACGCATCATAGTCAGGCTTTCTTTTTGAGTGTAGTGCCGCTTCTTTCGCTAACTCGTCAGCTCTCTCGTTCCCAGACATCCCTGCATGCGCTTTAATCCAAAACAAGGTTAATTTCTTGTTTTGGAGTGAGATGGTTGCCAAGTTAATACGGGTTTCTGCGGCAAGAGGATGGATAGAGCCGTTGTTGGTCACGGTCTCTAGAGCTGATCGCGAGTCGCTGTAGATACCAAAGGTGCTTTCGGGGCGTTTTATGACTTCCCGTGTGGCTCTACATACGGCGTAGAGTTCGGCCTGGTAAACCATGCAGTATGCCGGCAGCTTAAGCTTGGGGTTCTTGGTCTCCGCTTCGCTATTCCAAAAGGATAGCGCCGCGCCGACCTTCCCCTCAATCTTGCTGCCGTCGGTGAAAATAGGTTAGGTTAGGTTAGGTTAGGTTAGGTTTTTTTTTTTTTTTTTTTTTTTTTTTTTTTTTTTCAGCTTGTCCTTTGGCGAAATGAGTCAAAGCCTTTGTTTCTTTACTTCTATCTACGGGGGGATACATTTAACTGGCCCTCTTGGGGTTTACGGGAGACTAATTCTAATTATAGCTATATCCAGTTACTTACTGTCTAATATATTACAATGCAATATTATACTAGTACTTATCTAATTTACACAGTTTTTCTTATAATAACTACATGAATGATTCACAAAACTATACTATTACTTAATTAACATTTTTACTTTTTATATGTTTATGCTGTATGCACATATTCTTCAGAATAGGTTTACACCATAATTTGTTTGCTATTTATTTCTTTTTATTACACTACTTACAATTTCAGTACAATATTTGATAAATACATTTCTTGTTTCTGCATTGCTAATTATTACATTTAGGTTGTCTTTAGTTAGGTTTGTATCAAGTATCTGCTCAGCTTCGTATCTTTTTATCGAGAATATTGGGCACTCAAGTAAAATGTGTATTGCAGTTTCATTTACATTAGGGTCGCAAACACATGATGGACTCTCCTTACATTTGAACCGGTTCAAATAGTCGGAGAACCCACCATGGCCTGTCAGCGCCTGGGTCAACAGATAACTCGGTTCGAATTTCTTAACTACCCTATATGCTTGCAGAGCATCCGGGAAAAAGAGCTTAGTGACGCCGGCTGTCTCACTCGTCTTGTACCGCCGGTCCCATTCTACAAGCGATTCCCCACGAATCTGACGCTTGACGAATGAGGCCGGACAGTAATCGTAGTCGGGACGTCTCTTTTTATTTAGTGCGGCTTCTTTGGCTAGAAAGTCAGCTCGTTCGTTACCCTCCAATCCCGCGTGGGCTTTTATCCAGAATAAAGATATTTCTTTATTCTGGGCTTTGCTCGTTCTTATATTTTCTCGAGCCTCCACGGCTAAGGGATGGAGGGAGCCTTGATTTGTCACTGTCTCCAACGCTGACCTAGAGTCGCTGAAGATGCCAAAGGTGTCTTCTGAGCGTTTGAGGATCTCGCTCGTGGCTCTACATAATGCTAGTAGCTCGGCTTGATAGACGGTGCTGTACGATGGTAGTTTGAGTTTGAGGGCTTTGATCTCGGCGTTACCTTTCCATAAGGAAAGTGCGGCTCCGACTTCACCCTCTATCTTGCTACCATCGGTGTAGATCTGCACTGCTTGGGTACTGTTCATGTCCAGCTGTTCCCGGTCCATCAAGCCGACAAATTCGAGACAGGTGTGTTCCGCCGGATGCCTAGTCTGTGCGTATGGTGTGAGCCGCTCTACCTCCCTATCGGCCAGCGCTGGTCGGGGTACTCCTCTTTTTGCTTCATACAGAGCGGCTGCTTCCTGTATCCGCAAGTCGAGTGGGAGTATTCCGGCCAGTACCATCCCCGAATTCAGGGACACAGTTCGGTATGCCCTAGTTAGTTTTTGGGCAAAGCCTCGCTGAACTGCATCAAGCTGCTTTCTGATACCGAGTTTATGTGTTGCTGGTGCCCAGGCGCTGGCGGCATACATTATTACAGGTTCTACTGTGGCGGTATACATGATGCGGATGACCTCCGGATGGAGACCCCAACTAGATCTAGCCGCTCTCGACAACTGCTTATAAATGTTGAGCGCCTTTCCACAGGTGAGTGCCGTGTGCTTGTTGAACGTGAGTTTGTCGTCGATGGTGAGTCCTAAGATTTTAATGTCGTGCGACATGTCAACGTCGACCCCGCCCATGCTCAGGCGTGGGGTGTCGAATTTTAACTTCCGTGTAATGGTCATGGCATTGGTTTTATGAGGCGCGAATTTCAGTTTGTTTTCGACGCCCCACCCCTGGACATAGGCGAGAGCGGCATTGGCCTGTCTCTCCACTTCCAGTGCCGTACTCCCGTCGAATACGAGCACCACATCGTCTGCGAATGCCTGGACGTAGTCCCCGCGTTTCTCGAGGCCCTTGAGGAGTGGATCTAAGAGAAGATTCCAAAGTATTGGCCCTCCAATGGATCCTTGTACGCAACCTTTGCTTGTGCGCTTTAGGTGCTCGTGTCCTGCGTACCGAACCTTTACTCTTCTGTCCTCAAGGTAATTGTCCATTATTCTCCGGAGATTTACTGGACATCCGGCTTCCGCGAGTCTGACTTTAATGGCCGGCCACCATGCGCTGTCGAAGGCTCCCTCTATGTCCAGTGATACTATTGTGATTAGCTTCTTTTGTGCCAATTTACTTCTGATGTAATTCACTAGGGCATAGAGGGAGTCCTCGGTACTTTTCTGTGGCATGAAGCCATACTGCCTGGTGCTCATTTTCGGGATAACGTGCCACTTAATACGTCCTATCACCATCTTCTCAAGTATTTTGCCCATGACCGGTAGCAATCCTATGGGTCTGTAAGATTTTGGATTGGCGTAGTTGTCTTTGCCTGGTTTGCGTAGGATTACTACCGTGGCAACCTTCCACATGCTGGGAAAGCATCCAAGGGTGAGACACCTGTTCGCAAGAGCGAGGAAAACATCTGGGTCTTGGTTTATGGCGTGGGTGCAGATGTCCGCTGTGAGGCCATCCTCTCCCGGAGCCTTCTTAGGGTTGAAACTTTTCACTGCAAATTTGAGCTCTTCCATGGTAAACGGTGGGTCATGGTTTTCATCATGTACCCACTCGTTTACTTGTTTTGCTGTCTCTCGGATTTGCTGGTGCTTGGGGTTGTCTTCCCTTTGAAGGTCCTCCGGGTAGAAGGTATCCGCCAGCAGCTTTGCTGAGTTTTCACCATCCAGTATGCTTCCCTCCCTCTCCAAGAGTTGATCCTCCTCTCTTTTCTTGGTTCTACCTATGACTCTGTATATACCCTCCCAAACTCCCTCCCTATCCTGCTTTTCACAAAAACCCTTCCAGCTCGCGATTTGGGCTTCTTTCGCTTTACACTCATACTCTTCTTTTGTTTTCAGGTACGCGTCTACTACCATCTGTCTGCGGACCGGCGCTGCGCAACGAATTCGTCGCTTCATCGTGGTGACTCTCTTTTTCATCGTAGCGAGTTCCTCTGACCACCATGGCAATGTGAGTATACTGTTTGGTTTCTTTTTAGGAATACTTGTGTTGCATGTTTCTGTTATTGTTTGTGTGTAATGTGCTAACGTCTGTTCTAATTGTTCTTTGTTTGTTATATTTTCTATTTCTTGTTTGTTGATTTTATTTGTCTCTAGCAATTGGGCCAATTTCTCATGAAATTGGCTCCAATTTGCTTTCCTGCTGTTGTAAATTCTAGTGGTTCTGTTTATATTTGTACCTTTTGATTTTGTTAGTCTTATTTTAAAAGTTATCACATTGTGGTCAGAGCTCGTCATTCCTACTTCAACCTTCCAGTCCTCAATCAGATTCAGCAACCCCGTCACGCAGGCCGTCACGTTGATGCAGCTGGTGTAGTGTCTGCCGCCCCTGATCGTGTCGAAGGTTGGTGTGGTTCCTTGATTTAGCACCTGTAGCTGCATTTCCTCGATGGCCCCTGCCATGTCCTCTCCCCTGTCATCTACCTTTAGGCTACCCCACCAGAGGTTTTTGGCGTTGGCATCTCCTCCTATCAAGATTAGGTTAGGTTAGGTTAGGTTAGGTTAGGTTTTTTTTTTTTTTTTTTTTATTTTTTTTTTCTCGTTCCTTTGACGTGTAATGACTCAAAGACTATGTTCTTTATTTCTATCTACGGGTGGGCTTACAGACTTATCGTACCCTCTCGGGGTCTAAAGTTACTAAACTATATTTATACGTAACTAAGATTAAATTTAAACATTTTGTATTTTACTTATTTTAAAGCTTACTCTATTTTATTTGCTAACTTATTTTTTACAATATTTATTCTTACTTATCTTAGGGGTTATCTTATACTAATTTATTTTATGCTGATCTTACATATTATTCAAAATATGCGTTCACATAATTTCCTTACTTATTTCTATTTCTTACTTTTGTTACAATTTCTATGCAATATTTTATAAAATGTTCCCTCATTTCGGTTTTTGACATTATTAAGCTTAGGTTATCTATATTTAGCTGTATGTTTAGGACTTGTTCGGCTTCGTATCTTTTAAGGGAAAATACTGGGCATTCTAATAGGACGTGTGTTGCCGTTTCGTCTACGCCAGGCTCGCAGACGCACGAGGGGCTCTCCTTACACTTGAACTTGTTCAAGTATGCGGAGAACCCACCGTGCCCCGTCAGAACCTGGGTCATGATGCTGGTGGGCTCCATTTTGCGGACGGTTTTAAAGGCTTGTACTGCATCCGGGAAAAACATTTTTGTTGTGCCAGCTGTCGTGCCTTCTCTATAACGCCTGTTCCATTCATCAAGCGTTTGCAGACGAATCTGCCGCTTAATGAATGAGACTGGACAGAAGTCATAGTCAGGCCTTCTTTTATTGTTTAACGCGGCCTCTTTCGCCAACACATCTGCTCTCTCATTTCCTTCCAATCCCGCGTGGGCTTTGATCCAGAATAGGGATACTTCCTTATTCTGGATTCTACTCGTTCTCAGATTTTCACGAGCCTCCACGGCTAAGGGATGGAGGGACGCATTGTTAACTATGGACTGTAGCGCTGATCGGGAGTCACTGTATACGCCAAAAGTTTTCTCAGAGCGCTTTAGGACTTCTTGCGTAGCTTTATATATTGCTAGGAGTTCTGCCTGATAGACTGTGCAGTACCCTGGCAGCTTGAGCTTGAGGGCTTTGATCTCGGCTTCACCGCTCCACAGGGATAAAGCCGCTCCGACCTCGCCCTCAATCTTGCTGCCGTCTGTGTAGATCCGTACTGCCTGAGTGTTGTGGGCGTCCACCTCTTCCTGGTCTATCAGGCTAGCGAAACTGAGGCACGTGTGTTCTGCTGGATGTATTGTAAGAGCGAATGGTGTGAGCCGTTCCACCTCCCTGTCCCTTAACTCTGGTCGGGGTACTCCCCTCTTTGCTTCATACAGGGCAGCTGCCTCCTGTATGCGGAGATCGAGTGGGAGTATCCCGGCCAGTACCAGTCCTGAGTTCAGGGAGACGGTACGGTATGCTCGCGTAAGCTTCTGCGCAAAACCTCGTTGGACCGAATTTAATTTCTTTTGGATGCCCAATTTCTTAGTTGCCGGTGCCCAGGCGCTGGCGGCGTACATAACGACCGGCTCCACTGCTGCCGTGTATATGATCCTGATGATCTCGGGGCTGAGACCCCAGCTGACTTTTGCGGCTCTGGACAACTGTTTATATATGTTTAATGCCTTTTTGCAAACATTTGCAGCATGAGTATTAAATGTTAACTTGTTGTCCAGAGTAAGCCCTAGGATCTTGAATTCCTGCGACATGCCAATGCCGACCCCGCCCATGCTCAGGAGTGGTGTATCATATTTAAGCCTGCGTGTTATTAGCATAGCATTGGTCTTGCTTGGCGCAAATCGGAGCTTATTTCTGATACCCCACTCCCTAACGTAGGCGAGAGCGGCATTCGCCTGTCGCTGGACTTCCATAGCTGTGTCCCCATCGAACATCAGGACCACATCGTCCGCAAAAGCTTGTACGTAGTCCCCACGTTTTTCGAGCCCTTTTAATAGTGGATCCAGCAACAGATTCCACATTATTGGTCCTCCTATCGACCCTTGGACACATCCCTTGCTGGTGTCCTTCGCGTACTCCTCTCCAGCGTACCTGACTTTAACTCGCCTGTCTTTTAGGTAGCTGTCGATTAGTCTCCTCACATTAATCGGACACTTTTCCTCAGCCAACCTAACTTTAATTGCGGGCCACCATGCGCTATCGAAGGCTCCCTCTATGTCCAACGAAATTACGGTGATCAGTTTCTTCTCATCGAGCTTGTCTCTAATTCGATGGATTAGATCATAGAGGGAGTCTTCGGTGCTCTTCTTGGGCATAAAGCCATATTGGCGAGTACTCATCTTCGGGATGATGTGCCATTTCATCCGTCCTACAACCATTTTCTCCAGAACCTTCCCCAGCACTGGTAGTAATCCTATGGGTCTATACGATTTTGGATTTGTATAGTCGTCCTTTCCTGGCTTTCTCAGTACCACCACGGTCGCTTCTTTCCAGATGGTCGGAAAATGTGAGAGAGCCAGGCATTTATTTGTCAGTGCGAGGAAGGTCTCTGGGTCACTTTCTATTACGTGGCTGCAGATGTCCGCAGTAAAACCATCCACTCCCGGGGCTTTCTTGGGATTGAAGCTGCCCACAGCAGCTTTGAGCTCCTCTGTAGTAAACGCAGGGTCATGCAACTCATCATGGACAGAGTCGTTTACATGATTTGCTGTTTCTCTAATCTGCCTGTGGTCAGTATCGTCTTCTGCCTCATTATCCTCCGGGAAGAAGGTAGTCGCTAGGGTTTTGGCCGACTCTTTGGGGTCCATTTGCCTACCGTCCTTCATTAGTGGAATATCCTCCTGTCTTTTCATAGTCCTTCCTATTACTCTATAGATTCCTTCCCAGATTCCTTCTCTATCCTGTTTCCCACAGAAATCCTTCCAACTTTGAGTCTTTGCCTTATTCACCTCATCTAAATAATTTTCTCTTGCTTTCAGGTATTCGTCTACAACTCTGGATCTACGGGCCGGTGCCGCGTTTTTGATTCGACGCTTCAGGGTGACGGACTTCCTCTTCAGCACGGCGAGCTCCTCGGACCACCACGGTATGGTAAGTGTTTCTTTTGCTTTCTTCTTGGGTATAGTGTTTGCGCATGCTTCCGTTATTGTGCTTGTGAGTTTAACTACTGCTTGTTCCAATTCTCTTTTACTTGCGATTCTTTCTATTTCCTCTGCATTTATTTGGTTTTCTATTTTTAATTGGGCCAGTTTCTCATGAAACTGGCTCCAATTGGCCTTTTTGGTGTTATACAGTCTTGTTGTTCTGCTCACACTTATCCCTTTCGCTTTTCTGAGTGCCACGTTAAAAGTTATACCGTTGTGGTCCGAGCTCGTGAGATCATCCACCACCCTCCAACCGTCTACCAAATCCAGCATGTCGACTGAGCACGCTGTTACGTCGGGGTGGCTGGTGTACGATACTCCTCCTCTAATGGTGTCAAAAGTGGGCGTGTCCCCTTCATTTATCACCTGCAAGCCAAGTTCTTCGAGGGTTCCTGACATTTCTTCACCCCTGTCGTCTATGGTGTTGCTACCCCACCAGATGTTCTTCGCGTTTGCGTCCCCTCCCTCTGTTGTTCCCCGTTAGGTTAGGTTAGGTTAGGTTAGGTTAGGTTAGGTTAGGTTAGGTTAGGTTAGGTTAGGTTTTTTTTTTTTTTTTTTTTTTTCAGTTTAAAGGCATTTATTTATCTGAGAGACAATTTTCCTCTTGCAAGGCAAGAGATCTTATTCTACTTAAGATTTACTACCAAAGTTACCATTCATACGACCTTACTCTTAATGAAATTAATTACCTATATGACATATTGATTGGTCCTGTCTGCACAAGATACCAATTTATTTTTAATTGCGCTCCGAAACCCCTTAGCCACTTGAATGTTTGTTTACCTTATACAAGTTAGAAACATTATCGACGGCTTGTTTCAAGTGAATGAGGCCTCCAAGCGCATCACAATATTCTTAGTTTACCTACATCTTACCTAATTCATCTTTTTAATCTAGTACCTGGTCAAACCTAGTGATCTATATTATACTATATTTAATATAATTAATAATTAATTTTGCTACTATAATTTTACTTTCCTATGCCTAGCCCTACAATGGTGTGGGCAACCACTTGAAACACCATACATTAGAATATTAGATAGAACAATATTTTTAAGTAAACCCTATTTTACTTATCCTGATGACAATTTTGAACAAGCTTTGATTTGACACACTATCTGATCTACTATAGAAGAGAAGTCTCAAAATATTTTATGATTTTAATCATACATTATACATTAATTTTACACAATTAACTTCAATTTATTATTCAGTTATGTTTGTTTTATACTTTTCCACTGATGCGTTACCTATTTTCTTACATATAATTTTACTTACCAATATTTGCAAATTGTTTTATAAGTGCCTATGTTTTTCAACAATTTTACTTTACATTATTTTATACAGCATAGAACCTATTATTTATAACATTTTAAGAACCAATTTATTATTTTTCCCTTTTGACTTATTTTACTCTTTGTGTTTTATGCAACTGTAGGTATACCTAATACCTACCTAATATTTATGTTTATCATCATGAGAACTTTAGCAATGATAATTATGCTAGAATTTTTACAATAATAACTAGGAGTAACTCTATTCCAACACCTAGGTGCTTATACATACATCATACCAACAAAGAATTTACAATTCATAATATTTACCTACTAACCCTATTACTTATACTTATACTTAGGTACACTTTCATCATACCAGTAAGGAATTTGAAAAAGCTGTAATATTAACCTACAAACCCTATCTTTCTATAAATACTTATTTTCAATTATTTTATTGAGATACCTACCTTTTCCTATTTTCATTGAAACTAGACTTTAATTATTGTACTAAGTTCAGTGATATATTTAATAATACATTTGAACTTTGTTTTCACAAACTTCTATTTTTAGACATGGACTGAATTTACACCGAAAACAGGTGAATAAAAAACTTGTGCTTGTTTTAGGGTTTTTAAACCAGAAAATTTCTGAACAGGATGAAATACTAATCTCAAAAGGTTAGGTTAGGTTAGGTTAGGTTAGGTTAGGTTAGGTTAGGTTAGGTTAGGTTAGGTTAGGTTAGGTTAGGTTAGGTTAGGTTGGGGTGCGAGGTCGGGTAACCTCCACGTGGT